>JALRMI010000059.1:0-100585 GCA_026120165.1 Leptosphaerulina australis
GACAAGATACACCCCTGAAAAGGAGATGCTCACGCAAGACCCGCCTCCGCTTTAGCGCCTGGCGCGTCCCCAATACCCCATGGGAGGTGATAATGTATGCAAAGGCAATTGACAAATGTACCGGGACGTTAATATAATACTACTACTACTACTACTACTTCAATCAAAAACAAAATACTACCACTACCACTACCATTCTTAGCGAAGTACTCACTGCCCTCACATCCCATTTCCAGTCATAAACTTTCATTGTATAGTAGTTCAGCTAGCTACCCATGTGCTAGATATGTTGCAAAAATCCTCACAAAGAACATCTATTCCTCTTGTGGACTGTCTCACTATTGATGACTACATCACCCAACAGTAAGGACTGTTTGCATCACAAATACAGCAGATACAAAAACCAGCGCAAAGATCAAGCGTTTTTCCTTTGTTTAGGTTGCTTTGCACTTATTCATTTGCCTGTCTTGGTTATCAATGTTGGACCTGACAATAAACCGCCTTCACCTCGTTGATTAAGCAGCATTTTGGGCCAAGCATCAAGCCATCCGCAACATTAAAGACTTGTCATAAGCGTCCATTGATGGTATAAAACCGACTCTCCGCTCTCTTCAATGACTTTGGAACGACTGTGGATGTCTATGTATTGCTTGTGGAATTTGAAATCCAGGTTGGCAAGATAGTTCCCATTAAATTCCTGGAAATTGTACCGTGCCCACTCAGGGTTCGATTATTTTCGTCTACGATGAGCACTTGTGTTGTGCGAGCAAAGATCTGATTGATTGAATTGATTTTCGTCCGAGGGACGAGGGTTAATCCCTCGTCCAGCCTCCCTTAGGGCATAGAGGACGTGTCTAGCGATGGGTTTATGATGTCGTTGCATCACCGTAGTGGGCATTTCTTGTGTACTAAGTGAGCCGGAGCTCTTCAGGCAAAAGCCTCCTCGCCAGTCCGGAGGACTTAAGCGTCTATTCTAATGCTATTGTCGATTGCTCTTGTGTGTTTTTGTCCGCTTGCGGACTGGAAAGATCAGATTGACACAATTCACAATGACATATTCAGCTCGCACTCGAAGTTTGTTATGGTGGGCTCTAGCGTACCATTTGTCATGTCACAAAACACTGTGGCTTGCATATGATAGCTTGTCTATAATGTTCTCAGTAGATCATGAGAAGACTCCTTTGACGAAGACTGTAATTGAGCAACATCGTGGTCACCCGTATGGTTCCCAAGAGATATAACTAGTCAAAGAACATGGAGGCGTAACGACGTCACAGCTCGCAGCTCATGTCCCACATCGTGATGGACAGATCCCGTGTCAAATTCACTGAAAAGAATATATTCATGTCTCACCTGTATGAACACTACATTTTAGAAAATTTTAATGACTTTGCCTAATATCCAGTAAACATATTGATTCGCCGATACGCTTATCTGTGCATCACCTGGTTGTTGTGCTTACTTTAAAGGCTCTCACCTAGAAAAACGGCTCAAGATACAAAGACAAGACAGGAATCTGGTCAGCTCCATTGTCATACTTCGTCTGTATAACCTACAACCTATAATCTGCCCGAGTCTGCTTCCTATCATCAGTGAATCTGGCATTGCTGATCCTTTCACATGTCACAACGAGATCTCACCTGCTACGCACCGATTTATCGGATGTGAGTACTGCTTGATATTGAAATCTTGATCGTGGTCGACAGCTACCAGTTTTCTACCATATTAAAGTATAGAAAATCGTATTATAAGGCCTCGTGCCAAAGCGATTGCTGTGGAATTAGATCTGCGGCTGGTCTTAGTCCTTAGGTATCAGTTGTCTCATAGCGACACAGGCCCCAGCTATGACTGTGAATGAATGGGCGGGGTCATAAATATAGTAGAGTAGCTATTTTTCATCTTCTCTCGGCCTGTAGCTATCGAAATCGTACATTCTAGTGGTTGCATACTGTGCGATTGTTACGCATGAATGCAGTGCCATGAAGCCCAACTCTTACTGGACCCCGTTGGAGATTGACCAGAAAGCTATACAAATATATTCGAGAAGCATAGTGGGCACGTATTATGAAAAGCAGCTTGGTTGCTTTTAGGGGAAGGAAAGTTCAAGTGCAGCATATCTGTCGGTATACCCTCTCGGGTCCTACTTGGATAGGTCCGGGAGGTAATGTGACCTGCACCTTACTGGAAGAGCGTGTCGCGGATTGAGGAAGGAGAGTGGGGAGAAAGAGATGGGCAGCGATCACGGTCGCAACCGTGTATCGACTTATGCAGGGATCACGATCACAATCGTGTATCCGGAAGAGGAATGATGATGGTTCTCTGTCACTGCTCCCACGTGGTACGGGCTAGCATCAACGTCTGGTTGTGCTAGCTAGTATACCGGTGTAGGTTAATCAGTCCTTGAGGTTCGTTCTATTGATGTTGATTGTGGCTACCTACTTATGCATTGCGGGATATAGATTGATCGGTCCGTATAACCTGCAATCCTATCCGCGAAGTTCCGCCTCGTATCGTGCCGCGAAATCCGTACAATACTCGGTGATACCAACACCTTGTCCAGATATACTCACAATATCCAACTTAGTCCAAATCCGACCAGATCTCGCCGCTGAGCCACTTGTCCATCCATGATACTGTAGTGTTTATTCAAGATTTTCGACAGGAAAAAAAGCTCTTATAGATCAGTTTCATACGACCGCGGTAGAAAGGCAGGTGGCTGGGAACCCATGTTGACAACTGGTTGAGCCCATGTAACCGGAGTCCTTTAACTTCTAACGTCCCATGATCATAAGCTTATGTAAATTTCATGTTAATAAGCTGATCTGTTTATTTTCTGGAAGTACGTCAAGGCATAGATCAGGGAGTAATGCTGTGGAAGTGGTATTGGCAAGAACCGTGGTTGAAACCGGTAGTCGGATGTACATATGCCTTTTCTCGATATATCGAGCCCGCATCCAGCTGTATGTGACCCTCTCTCTCATGACGTCCGGCGCCCGATCACAACGCTCATTTGTTGTGCCACACCAAAGTCCGTAGTGAATCCCAATGATCTGACTGCACATAACTGCTTTTCATTAGCAAACTCCCCAGATCTAAGAATCGATCTTACCCACATATAGCTCATGCTACTCCTCAAACTGCTCTGCACACTATCAGGATGCCACCTAAACAAGTACATTACCATCGCCCAGCTCAAGCTTGCGAAGGCCGGCCACCCATTCCTCACTAAACTTCTCCTCATCTCACCATCCCCAAACAACTCCCACCCACCTCCACCTCCCGGTGCTCCTGCAACATGTCTGGGCTGCACAGCCAGTTTCGCTAGCGCTAAGCACACACGTGCAAATACGTATATGACGATTTGCTGGGAGACCGAGTTATGGATTGTACGGCCAAAGACTGCATACCCGCCGAGAAGACCAGCGAGGAAGGAGTCGTAATGTCGCTCTTTGCCTGTGGGAGAGGTGTGCCGCAGAAAGAGCATGGTAGATTTGTAGAGTAGGGCAAACAGGCCGAGGTTACGGGCGTGTTGCCGCGTGGCTTTGTAGACAAGTGTGCATTTTGATCGTAACCTGAATTGATCAGTTAAGGTTGAGAAAGCAGGGTGCGCAGTACTCACGTTCCAGAGCGAAAGAGAAAGATCATGCTAGGGTATGGTTAGCTTTGAGTATTCAAAAACGGAACGATGAGGACATACACAAGCGCGTGTGGGAAGCGCACTTTGGCTCCGTAAACGATGCCATTCCGTACACCTTTTACCAGTGTGAGAATGTCATGGTACTTTGGATCAAGCACAATCTTCTCAAGTGCAGACTGCCATGTGTCAAAAACCAGATTTTTGGGCATCGTCGCAGTATCTCATACCTCAAGCGCCTTGAGCCTATCCATATCTCTTTCTCAGAGACTAGATCCGTTGTGCCTCGGTATGCGCAAGTGACGTGCAGCTGTTCCCTTGCAACTTGTAACAGGAATAATAGCAACCTCAAGAACGTAAGCAATGGATTCGGAAGGAGTGAAGTAGACCGGCATGTGGTACATTGAAACGAGTCGCAAGCTTGAGCGAAACAACCGGCTATCAAGCTGAGTGCGGTCGACCTGCATTTGGCCTCGGCATACCGTCACATTATCGGCGAAAGCTTCCCCACATTGGTTGTTGCCCCAGATCGCGCCAAAGCGACAGGGATTATTGACATGTGAGATGGATACACATCTTCACATGCTAGTACCTGTATTTGCTGAAAGTGGTGAAGATGGGTCTGACTGGGCATCTGCTGTGTTATTTCTAGATTGTGCGATTCTATATGTCTCTTCGTGATGAGCTTTTGTAAAATCCATCCAACGCCGTATGTTACCTAATGCTTTGAAGGATATCGCGCAACAATGAACAAATCGTTACGCCTAAGATGGTACTGCGTGGTGTCTAATTGATTCGTCTCTCTGGCCAGTGCTTCTTTAACTCCTCGTATACGGTAAAAATGAAAGCAGAACTGGGTATTGACCGTGCGACTGTAATACCACACCCACGATACATACCCTTAATACCGTGATCTCTCCAAAGTGCTTTTCCAACCGTGCCAAAGGTGGACCGACCGCCAGTCAGTTTACCCACATCCTCTGTCTGCATCCGCGACTTGATGGTGTCTGCTGGGTAGAAAGCGAAGTTGTACGCTGCGCCGGCAATAGATCCGGCTGCCATGCGCTGCCATATTGGTAAGTCGTCACTGGTCGATCCGTTCACCTTCTTGAAAACGATCTTCATGCCTTCGTAACCACCAAACCACGCTGCGCCACCGCCCGTCTCACGAATGAATGTCCCAAGTTGGCCATGCCAGTAGCCAAGAATGCCCTGATGTCGATAGACCGAGACGATACTACTGAGAACGGTTGGGCGGATAACAATGCCGCTGGATGTTTCTACGGGCACCTGCACCTTGCATTTGACGAGCTCGATCGGTGTGAGGAAGAGTGAGGTAATGGCTCCAGCAACCATACCACAGCCGAGCATCGCTGAGTAAGGGAGGTCTTGACCAGGGTTTTGCTTCAGCTCTGGATATATTCCGGAGGCTTTCAGGGCATCTCCTGCGACACGGTACTGTACGGTGATTAGCCTGACGTAGTTGGTCCGTCCGACAAATGAGAAAACTCACGCTGAAGAACAGAGTGCTAGTCTCGACAGCAGCACCTACCAGAGGTGCGCTTATTCCTCTGTATATGCCTAGAAAGCCATCCCTCTGTAGTGATTTCTTGAAGCAGTCCAAGGGCCCGCTATATCGCAGTGGTAGCGTGTCTGGCTGTGACTGCAGGCGAACCTTGACGGTATCAAATGGGTATTCAATGTATTTGCCAACAATACCAGCAGATGACCCGCACACAACATCTTTCAGGGCCTCTTCTCCTTGTCCACTGGCGTTTGCGATGGCTGTGGGTCGCTTCTCTTCCACAATGACTGAACTAGGAATTCCACCCCTTGCCCCCACCACCGACACCGGACCCTCGTGTAGTTCCATAGACGTGTTGGTATTTCCGATTCGTTTGTATATGTTTGTACAAGGTATAGTGGTCAGAGCTATGTCATGAAGCAGTGAGCATGTTACTGTACGAAGCAGCGATCGTAGGCGGTGAGGAGGGCGAGAGGTGGCTGCTCAGATGGTCGGTCCCATGGGCGCGGGCACGATATTACAGGATTTCGCGAGTGGAGAAGGAGTCGTGGGCACAACGTAACACAGGGCGACTAAGGCCTTAATATACGGCGGGTCGCGGGGTGGGTTCTGTAAACGGGGTGGTGAATGCACCCAAGGCACTCGGGGCCCAATATCGTGCAAATGTGCAAATGTGTGACGTGACGAAATTTTTAATTAGTTCGTAAAAACCCTGCAAAAGTGCGACAAGCTGCAAAGAGAAAAATGGCGCACAGCGAGTAGGATGGTGAGATATGCAGTGTGAAAGACTAGATTGTTGGCAAGCAAATGGCTCATCTCAAATCCTAAATTCGAGATGCTTTGATCTTATCAGATCTGATCTTTCGTAACGCCATGTCAGTGTCGTGACCTTGGATCCCGTGGCTGCCCCACTGAGATGGAGCTAATGCAATCAAAGTTTAGCGTGTATTTAGGGGCCTGCTTATCGATACCGGCTCAGGGCTCAGATTATTTTCACTGGGGCGTGTTCGAGACTTGGAGATCGTCAAATCCGTAACCACCAATACCAGTATCAACATGTCTGAAATAGTAGCAGCAGAACCGCATGTCGCGCCAGTCACGGCTGCCGTAAAGGGAATGAAGAAAAATGGTATAGTACCTTGCGTGTGCGTTCAAAGAAAGCATGGTGCTAACCACATTATCAGGCAAGCAATGGCATGACAACAAGAGCGCCTTCAGACCTCGTGCAAACCAGACGTCCTTCGCAAAGCGTGCAGCTGAAAGAAAAGCGCTTGCCGCTGTCAAAACTAAGGAGAAGGAACTGAAGGATGAGAAGGCAGCAGCAAAGCAGCAGCAGGTTGATAGGATCCGCGAGAAGCGCGCAGCAAAGGAGGAGAAAGAGCGGTTCCAGAAGATGGAGGAAAAAATGCACAAGAGGCGTGTCGAACGTCTAAAGAGGAGGGAGAAGCGCAATGCGATGCTGAAGTCATGAGGGGTCACGAACTGCGTGGATGAAAGAAGTGGGTGGGCTTTTATCTTCCTTGCGTCCTTGGAAAGAGCAATAGACCACTCCAGAAGCTGGAGCCTGCACAAACTACTCCGCCCTGTGCGCAGAGCTGCTTTAGTAAAGGCATGCATACACCACACCCACAATTTTTGAAAGCGGGTATATTCCGGATGCATAGTCAAGGCGTTAAGGGAGCCTTCAGTTGTAGAATTTATTGGGCAAACGTATACTGGCTCGGTGGGACAGCGTTTAGCAATTCTTATGAAGCCACCAGAAGCACAAAAACCATGATATGTTCAATGCACTCGTCCTACTATGCAACGGTCCAAATATCTGCTGGGCTGGCCTGTGCAATGCTTGACGTTTAATCAGATAACCTACCACTTACTTGCATTCGCTTAGCGTAGATTCAGGGTGCAGTGACGACAGACGCTCAAGCCGCGGCTCCTGTACCCTTCGAGCGCACGCCAGCCCTCACCATCACCATGATCACATGGACTCGCTCTACCTGCATTCAGGCTACTCCCGGCCTCTACGTCCTAACGTCTATACTCGTGAATCACGACCGTCTATTCGTGTGAGCTCAGACCCAGACTCTAGTAGCAGGAGACCGCACTTGCATAAGCATAAGTCATCACATAGACACCACCACCATCACGAGCACCGCCGCCATAGCTCTACACGACACCATGCGAAAGAGGTTGTGCAATCGGCGCTGCAGCCACCGACAAGCTTTGGCGATCTCTTGAAGCAGGCACGAGGGAGTAAGGACAACTCGCCGAGCCACAGTCGTAGTCGCAGTCGCCGAAGGAGTCCTATCAGGGGAGAGAACAGCGAGGCACAGAACACAGACGATGATGTAGGCCTTACAATACTGCCGGCTCGGCCGCTTCGCCCGCAAGAAGTAGAGCGAGAAGCGAAGAGGGTCGAAGCTAGGGAACAGTACGCATCATAGTATATACCTAAAGTCTTAACTGCCGCAGGTACTAACATGGCCCACAGAGATCTCCGTACCACACTCCAATCCCTCTCAGACCAATCCATCAAGACATCCCGTTGTCTGGACGACACCTACTACTCAATCCTTGAGAAGGTTTCCACGCTGCGCCAGACTATCGGCACACTGCAAGAACTCTCTGACTTAACCAAAGAATTACACAGTAACTTTGAGACCGATGCGCGAGAATTGACCGACGATGTGCAAGGACAATTTGAAAATTCGGACAACTTTGATACGCAGCAGAAGCAAGTGGCCGCTCTAGAGGAGCGAATAAGAGCAGGCAAGGAGAAAGCAGATGCCCTAACGGCGCGGCTTGCGGAAGCGAAGGAACGTGTTGATGCGAGGGCAAAGAGCGAAGCACAGTGGGAAGCTAGCACAGACCGTACGTTGCCCCAAAACGAATATGAGTTTGCAGTTATTAACATTATGTACAGGCTGGTGGCAGTACTTTGGCGGCATACTCATCTCCATGGTCTTCCTCATTATGATCCTGGTACTCTTCCACCATCTCAGACCCACTCGCATCGACATACATCCCAACCCCGCACTCGACCCTGCCACAGAGCCTAAGGTACTCAAAGCTTTCATACCAGACTTGGCAAAGAAGGATACTCTAGAACTAGCAACGTCAGTACCAACCGTCCAGCTACAGACGCCACCCGTCCATTCGTCTGCTGAAGCCAATGACCGGCTGTTGCGTGTGTTTGATGAGCTGTAGTTACTGTGCATTAGCGTCAAAGATACCAACAGCAAAAATGTCACATGCTCTTCATTATCATATAGCTAAGACTATGTTTCCTTACCTGCCAATCAACCCGCCACTTGCGTAGTAGACAAGAAAGGCTGTTACGGATATTTGGCACAATGATTTGTTCGCGGCGAACATAATATTTACATGGACCTTGAATGGAACACGAATCGCAGAATGCGGTACATTCAATTACGATATAAACGTCAAACCGAAACGAGTTTGACATGTCCGAAACAGCTCTGCATAAGGCTACATGTTGAGTCGCAAAAAAGCTGACCGGAAAATCGCCTATATGCTCCTTCTAGAGAGAAAGGGCTCACCGGTGACCTGATTAGAATTAATTGTCCTGCAACCTGGTGTTCGGCGCTCTCCGAGCAAGCAATCTGTGACGGTGTTGTGTGGGGTAGATAACTGTCCGTGGTAGCTACGGCGCAGGCTGACGTACAGGGCTGAGAACGGCTCGTGGGGAGGGAGCGTGCCGCTCCAATAAGGCTGAACTTTCACGGGAGAATTTGACATACCCTCGACACGTTGAGTCGAGATAGCTAACCAGCTTCAGAAGTGACAACGGCTTGTAACGGCTGTACATGATTTGCTTTCGGCGGATACACGTGGTTCAGCGCGTACACAAGCACTATTGTCAGTGGCTATAAAGTTCACAGATCGACCCATACGATACCTGAGAAAGAGATGACAAAGATCGCGTTGGTGTCAAAAACAGTCTGAGTCAAAGCTCCGCGGCCAATGAAGCTTCGTTCTAGAGCAATTGGTGGCCTTGCAGGGCAATTGAGCTATTCCCTGCGACTATACAGGGTCGCGGTCACAGGGCTTTGTGGGCATGTCGCGATGTCTCGTACCCCTCTTCTCAAGAAGCATAAAGCTGTGTAGTCAGCCAGTCACGGCCAGATCTTCTTACCTTACTGACCACGATATACTACCCTATACCATCACCTTGTAGACTTGGCGCTTCGTTTCTGGCTGCATTGGCTCTGTGCCAGCTTCTCAGCCTTCTCGAATAGCAACAGTCAGTTACCCTGGCCAGGATAACCTAGTGGACGACTGGATTGTTGAAGTTCATGCATGTCCATCTTTCTACGCGAAGGTACGCTGGTAGCCTCTCTTGGGCCGATTTGGTAGGCCGTGTACCAAGGCAGAGTGCTGATCGTCTGTCTATAGACATACCGCAATGGATCAGAGTTACGAAAGTCTTATGTCTGCGAGCGAGTTCAGGCCTATGATAGTATCACCCCACATGTCACCGCAACTTGACAAGACCATTTGTGGCTGTCATTGCGGCTGCGGTTGCGGCTGCGATTGCGACTGCACTGGACGCGGCAGCAGCAACGACTACGACCGGGTGAGCGACGATGAGAGCGAAACAGCAGTTGAATCGAGCGACCCTGATGATGACGAAAATGATGACGAAGATCTTCTACCTGGTCAACAGACACCTGACAATGGCATTTGTGGCGATGATCCCGGCCACATAACCCATGGAATCTTCTGTCCACGGGCTTTGTCGTATCAGGGAGTGCTATGGCTCATGGGCAGATCTGAAGACCTCCAGGTGAGGGAGCCAGCGGTGGGCTGGGAGCAGGTATCTGTTCGGTCGCCGTTATGTGAGAACCACGAGGACATGACAGAGAGCATGCTGAACGAGGCGTCTCACACAGAGACCCAGAGCAACACAGTCTCTGATCACGGAAGCCTGCGGGTGTTGTCTCCAGGCCCTGGCATTGGCGCACTATTCGTTTCGGATGGCACTTGGGATGACGAAGTGGAATTTGTATACTATTTCGATGTCAGTCCTCTGCGGTTGAGCGCCGAGTACTAGCATACGCGGCAAGGCAGCGGAGCTTTTGATGGTTCCGGACGGTGTCCTCTTCGCAGACTTAGAGCATTGGTGCCTCAACGTTCGGGAGGAGTTCAGGAGTCTGCTGAGTCTTCGTATTTTGACACTCGTTTGGCACTGCTGGTATTAGTCTGGTTCACGGCACTCTGGCCATGGAGTAACAAATTGTACCATAGTGTTTGATAGATTTCGTGCCAGGCGTTCAAGCGTCTTGAATATTCATTGATTTTATGAACTGTAAGCTCATCCTGAAGTCACCACTTACTTACCAGCAGTTTTATGCGGCATCTTTCCTTGAGAATTCGGTTATGGTACACACTCGGTCTCGCTCAGAACGGCCACACTGTAGCCCTCTCGACGCTTTTGGATGGGCATGGGACTGGTTAAGCGGAGGCACATACGTCTGACAGGTGAATTGGGGTCACTGCGCTGGCGTCATCGATGCATGCGTCAAGGAAAGATTGTGGAGAACTGGAAGCGTGTCGTCAAGCGCAGCGTTGCACCAGAAGTGGTTGGTGTTGGTGTTGGTGTTGTTGTTCGTTGTTGTTCGTTGTTGTTCGTAGTTGCAGTGGGGTGCCATCCCACTCCCGCGGGAAGGACCTGCCGCGGACATACTTTCAATTGGCAGGCTCGGATGGTAACCCGCAACAACCCTATTTCACCCGCAACTTGATATCAGAAGCCTGGCTTATGGACACGAAACTGACGCAACCACGTTCTCCGGTGTCAACGCATTTCCCAATCTGGAAGTTGTGCGCCCGGCTTTGTATTTGGGTTTCGAGATGTGGGACCATGTGCTGGCTTCTGCTGCCAAACATTGCGTGTCCTCCGATAACAAGAAAACCTTAGCCGACGGCTGGATGGAGACCAAAGGGTGGAAAGGGGTAACGAATCGCAGGCGATGTTCCAAAGAACAGTAAGTTGAGGCCGATTGATGAGTCTGGCAACCACTGCAGATTTGCAGATCCCCCAACGAAGTTTTCTCCAACATTTCGAGTCTCCAGAAATCACCATCTGGAGTCATTGCCACAGACCCACAAGACCATTCCTTACGCCAGCGAACCAGGGACTAGTTAATTCGATGTTTGCTGACAGTGGCTTTGGTAAGGTTGTAAAGTAAACCTTAAACTACATTGCTCTTGGTCATGCAGAGAGCCATCTCTTAACAACTGTATGCATTTGGATTCGGCTCCCCTACTTTTTGATGTCTCCTTTTGCTGTTGCATGAATATATGCATGTACATACCGCAGTTGCGGTGTGGAAGCATAAATAGCCCAATCTTAGCCCATTAACATCCCTGGGGTCCGCCTGGCAGGATGCCGCGGATCGTTCGAGATCTGATCCCAGCGCAACCCTTGACTCAACAAGACCATCACCAGCTCAAATCAGTTCGTATACTCGGCACGACAGCCACATATTTCAGAAAAGCCACGCCTCCTCGCCTCCAGCTGTGAAAAGCAACATTCTACCTCCACGTTCTTCTCGTCCTCAATTTGACATTAACGAAACGGTGGTGCGATCTGAGTATTCTTCACCTTCGCTCCACACTTGCTACGTCATTCTGTCGCTGCATGTCAAACCCATAGTTCGACATCGTTCGATCTCACATGTGTCCCGGAAACAACTCGTTTAAAGGCTTTCCGCAGTGCGAGTTTGACAAGTCTTTGGCTGTGCGGTTAATCATTTTCGAAGGCTGGTGAGCAATACTTCAAATTGCATGTGAATGCGCCCTGATGCCCTTACAGATCCTGGCATTCATCCATAAAACCTACTTCGATCGTCGAACACGCGACCGGATTACGATCAGTTCATTTGCCGTGTACCACAACGGGCACCTACTGCAGGCCATACGTGCGTTTGGCCCAAGCATCGAGAGACAAACCGAGTCGATTCTGGAGACGTTAACATTCAAAACTGGATTAAATGCACTTTGAAGGACATAATTGTATGCTCCCGTAAAGACCCGATTTTTGGACGTCCCCGCATCGAGAGTGCGCATCTGCAACCCAAACCTGCAGCTCTGGCGTGGCACTAGTCTACCCGCGCGACCGACGGCATCGCTGCGATTGGCAACACCACTCACACCAGTGATACTGGATTGCCGTTTCACGGAGAAGCTCAAGGGTACTTTACCACCCAGCAGTCCGGTTCTTCTACACCATGGCGTCCGCAGCACCTCCAAGACGTTTCAAGGTGGAGCCTATCGAGACCACCACCTCGAGCTCTAAGGAACATAGGGAAGAATCGGCAGAAGCAACACCGAAACCTCCAAGGAGGTTCTCTCCCGAACCAGTCGAGACTACAGCCAAGAGTAATCGCAAGTTTGCCCCAGAACCTATCGAGACAACACAAAGAACCAATCGCAAATTCATCCCAGAGCCTGTAGAAACTACGACTAAGACGAATCGTAAATTTGCACCAGAGCCAATACAAACGACTCAGAGATCGAATCGTAAGTTTATACCTGAGCTTGTAGAAGGCACAGCAAAGACCAACCGCAAGCTCGTACCCGAACCAACTGAAACTACACAACGAACAAACCGCAAGTTCGCTCCTCAGCCAATCGAGACCACACACTCGACAAATCGCAAGTTTGCGCCTGAACCTATCGAGACAATACAGAAAAAGGCTCGCCGTTTCGCACCGGAGCCTGTAGAAACAACAGTGACGACGAGCAGAAGTCGCCAGAAGTTCGCTGAAGAGTGGAGCGAGAAGACTTCACCAAGGAGGTTTAAACCTGAGCCACTGGAAACAACAGCAAGAGGCAACCGAAAGCAACCACCTAGCCCAAGGAAGTTTGCACCGCAGTTGGTAGAGACTGCACAGAGATCGCGCAGAACGGGAGATGTTACAAGAACATTGCACCCCTCCGACAAAACGGAAGCAACGCCTGAAAGCAACTCAGTAAGTGCTCGCAGGGCACGGATCCTAGGCATCTCGCCTACACCGCCCAACAACACACCGACTATTGATCTCTCAAAAAACCCTCTATTCTTAGAAATCCAGCGTGCTGAACTGCCTCCTTCTCGACGAAGATCTTGGTTCTCCTGCTCGCAACATTCTTTCCGTGTCCCGGATCTGGAGCCGATCGAGTCCTCGGAGTCAGAAGCATCCAGCCCTCCATCACCTACTACATCCCCATCCGTCATCTCAGATCACTCATTTATGTACAAAGAAGCTACTCGACGAAGAGAAAGTGTCGATAACAGCTCCTCCGGTTACATGCTTTCACTCGCAGCAAGAGCTGCCGAGAGTCAATTGCGCGAACAGGCCATGGCCGCCTTCCCCAACGATGACTTCCACGAGCCTGTTGATCATTTCATAGACCATGAGACAGACGATGCTGAGACACAGGATAGACGGGGATCTTCTTACAGTGAAATTAATTGGGATTTGAAGGCCATGCGAGAATACCAAGACCTGCAAGAGTACGAGAGGCGAAAGGCAGAGCGACGAGCTGCTCAACCGAAGAAAGCCATAGAAAACTCGAATTCTGCTTTCAATCCTTTCGGTAATCCAGTAGGTTTCCTCGATGCATCAACAGCTAAGAAGATGGCTCAAGACCGCGAGGTGGAACCCATGCGGAAAAGCGCGCGTCCTCCCATGCTTGGTAAAAACATAAAGTTCCCAAGATGCGCTTCTCCCGAGCCAGCACGTTTCGATCCTACCCAAGGATGTGATGCGGTGCGTACAGCAATGTGCTATCTTTCTGAGCAAAGCAAAGCTGCAGAGGACGGAAAAGAGAGTTTGTGGTGTGGCAAGGGTAATGGCAAACAGACGAGTACAACACCATCTCTCTGGTCCACTGCCAACAGTCGAGCATCCAGTACTCATGGACTGTGGGGTGGGATGTGTGTCAACAGCGGAGACAAGTCTCCAAGAGGACCGACCGGCATCCTCACCCCCCGGCACGAGAAAGCGAACCCTATGTCGCCAAATCCATCACCAGCTACAAGCATGAGTTTGCTACCACCCACACCTCCGGCTTCGTCAACTGACTTTGGCAATATTGACGAGAAGCTAGCTATCGAGCAAACCATCGAGGAAGAGTTTGGTGACGATTTCGTTACTCAGGTCTACAACTATCTATCATTAGGGTATCCATCTATGGCACAGCCTTTCGATCCAGAGTTGTCAAAGATCTCCGGTATTCCCATCTCCGAGCTGCGGCAGGACGATCACCTCGCGAAATCTCGAGGTTACATTCGCCTGGGGAAAGATGGCAATCTTAAAGACGCTGAGATAACAGAGGAGACATGCACGAGATGGCGAGCTTTGCGCACTTATATCCAGGAATGGGCCAGGCAACACCCCAAGATGAGTGATGGGCCCCCTGTAGAAGGACATGGAGTAGCAGTGAGAAAGGGAAGCTGGGGACTTTAGAAACGTCTTCCTGCACCTCTTTCTGGGTGCGATCTACATTTGCGTTTACTGAGCGATTTAGCGCGTCCATAGCGATCAGGCGTTTTTCCGTCGTTCTCTGTTTGCGCAATGATGCAATGTTCTTGGGTTTGTATTGCTTAGACACTAGATGCCCACCGGTAACATAATCTGCGCCTACCTACTATAGTAATGAGAAAAACTAATTCATTCGAAGCATGTTACTCTCTTAGATGCGGTCGTGGGAATTTATCTTTGCTGATATCATACGAAACCTATGCTTGTGCACCTTTGAAACGTCTCCAGCCCACCACTGTTCCTGAACTTACATGAATTCTTGCCCATGTTCCAACCATGGAAATACGACCACTTACAAGGTGCTAATGAGAATGGTTGGGCCGACCTAAGGATTTAGTTTGACTGGTGGATCTAGAACGATGCCTGGGTTCTAATTTCTGCTTCCTGGTTAGCCTCCACACCGATCCACGGCTTTGGATCCTCTAAGGCGGCTCAAAGAGACAACCACGCGAGGTGTTCTGCACGTCCTATTTTTCTCATCGTTTATCATCCTTTTTACTCACCCACCACCAGACTCGCTTCATACGCTGACGACTGTCTTGCTGTTCCACATCCACAGTCGCCAAAAGCTGCCACCGGTCTTGTGGGATTATTGCTGATGACAACAATTATTGATCCTCTCGTATCTCTCTGAGTTGCATATCTCGCTTTCATCTCACAGGTAAAATTGGAAGCTTAATGTAGTCCGACATTAAGCTGTGCGGCACGGAGGTAGCTCCGCTGCAATGTCGAACGAGCTGCCAAAGCCTCTTGTTTGAAACAGACAGGTATCCGGACATTATACCGCTGCGCTGGGCTAGGTAAGTATAACAGGAGTTTGCGGACCAACGGGCTGACCACTGTTCCACCTGTAATGCACTCGATGGTACCTGGTAGCCGCACACTGAGTATCTTACCTCTGTACCAGTCACTTTCACACCTTGCATTATGCTTGCATGCAGGGGCAGCAGATATTGGAATGCGGGAAAAACTTGGAGCTCTCGACTAGGCGCAGTCATCAGGCTAAGATCATCGTAACAGCATCGTACAATTACCCATCTGCGTAGTACCAAGCGAGAAACTTTGCATACAGCCAATCCATCAAAGCCGCTATCTACGACTGGAGGTTTACAGTGCGGATGAACCTCCTACCTCCCACAGTGCCAATCTGGTGGGTCTTATCCCGTGTTAGCTGTATCTTAGGGTGCCCCTTCACTCCGCTAAGACACTTGGTACGGCCTTGGGGTTCAACCAGGTCTTGCCCTTGCTGTAACCACTCTCAGATTATGCATGAACCTCTTTGGCTTATTTGTCGCACAATGTTATGCATGGACGCGTGTTCATGATCACTGCTAAAGAATGAAACCAGCTGACGGTCGGAGACTAATACGGTCTCTTCTAGATGTTCATCGGAGGCTCATTAGGAGGCACTCAAATCCTTCGATCAAGGGTTACCAATTTCCTAGCAGTTATGTGCTTCCATTCCGCATTGTAGTAGTGTTTGCCATGAAGAGTAAACTCTACTGGGGGTTTTCAGCTTGTTTCACAAAACCTCATCGGGCATGCCTACGCCTCGATCTGTTGATTTGCTTTTTCAAAGCCCAGAGGATGGTTGTTTTTTCACAAGTTCGAATCTGTTCATTGTCAGTCCTCAAACTTGGTTCATGCTCTCATATCTTTTCCCTCGAAGGACTTCGCTCTCTTTTGTCAGATCGACAGTAACGGCTGGCCAAGGTTTCGAGGTATCTTTCCAACGCAAATTGACTAACTAGTCATGGGCACTTTATGGTATAGGAATGCTTATGGTATCCATACGAACGTGAGTAATGCGCCTTGCCTATCTACCACAACAGCTAACATTATGCAAGAATTGCACGACGGCACTGAGCTCGAAGCCCTTCACAGTTTGCAATAGACGACTGGCTGGTGCTGGCTGCTGTACCATTATTCTACACTGGACTGATTGTGTGCTTGAACTCAATAGCATAAGGCGGTGGCAGCAACCTGTTTCCTCCTGAACAGTTTTCCACTTTCATACAAAAAGATATCAATGAACGCATCAAAGGATCCAAAATTGTTATCGTTTCTGAGCAAGTCAGTCGGGGTGTCTAGAGGCTGATGTCCCGCATCACTGACGACTTCCAAATGTATGTTAAATGTCATCTGGGCCCTCAAGGCCTGCATGTTGTTTATGTTCGCCCGCATGACATCAGGAAAAATGCATGTAAGATGGATTCGACTTGTAGCTGCTTGTGTCGCTGTTGGCTGGGTGGCTGTTCAGATTACCCTCTTTACTGCCTGCATGCCGTTTCGCGGCTATTGGGACATGCCACCACTAAACCCTCAATGTACAACATTTGAGCATTTTGCGATTGTCCAGGCAGTTTTCAATCTCAGTAGCGATATCCTAATCATCGCCATTCCAACATCCATGGTTATGTCGCTGTCCCTGCTAATCAAGCAAAAGATTGGATTGGGTTTGCTATTCAGTATGGGCACGTTTGTTGTACGTTATACGTTCAACGTTTTGTACATGTAGCACTCACTAATATCATCTACAGATCGTCGCTGCAGTTTTGACCAAAACTTACAATTCTATCTGACGTCTACGACACGGCATACATGCTTTGGTATACAAGAGAAGCCTCAGTCGCCGTCTACGTAGCAAATTTACCGGGCATTTGGCCCCTGTTACGCGAGCACATTCGTTTCATACGCGATCAAACCAATTCATAAACCACGAATCAATCACGACTACCACAGTGTGGCTATGGATCTCAGTATGGTAATTTATCGAAACACCAGTGCAGCCATGTACGAACAACAGCCACTAATGTCGAATCTGGCGATATGGAGTTGAAGGACTCATACAACAAGTCAGATGCACATATGCTTCACTCCTCGTCTTGGTCAAATAGCGGTGAGCTAGGGGTGGTATTCGGGAGGATAGGTGTCGATAACGATCAGGGATCGATCCACCAGCCGAGTTATTGGAAAGGAATGAACATTATGAAAGTACAGATAGATATGGAGATCGAGATACAGAGCGACAGTTGGGGTGAGACCGAAATAGAAGGTTTCAAGACCACTATACAAATTGAGCGAGGTAGAAGAGAATGACTGTCTGGTTTGATACACCGACCGGATATAGAGATGCTTCTCCAATGTCATCGAGTGGCTGATTGACCCCAAAGCACTCGCCTAACGTGTTGCACACCGTTCTCGTATTTATGAGGCCAATTTCAAAGTGCAAAACGAATGTGGAAAGTTGCATGGGACAGATCGCCAGCCAATTACATAAGCGATATGTGCGTTTCAGTGGAGGTATCTCCATGACGAATGCGGCCTAGCGCTCTCGTGACAGCGTGATGGGCAGTCGCGTCTCCTAAGCGTAAGGCGAGACATTCAAGAGCTGTTTTAGTTTGTTTTCTCAACGACGATGGCACTGAACCTGTGCAGCTCTTCAAAGCACAACCAAATGATTTCAAAATTCATCAAACACTCCAAATCAACAAATTTTGACAGTGAAAGGGATCGGTCTCCGAAACGCAGGCGAATCGGTGACGTAACCAGGCCACCTTCCACCCCACGTAAGAAGCGCAACCTCAAAGATGAGATCCCCGATTCAGACACCACAAATAAGGATGTCCTTTTCCAGGAAGAAGAGAAGGATACAATCACCGATCTAGAGAGTGCGTTACCGCCTATTGAAGGTGGCGAGGAAGCCATTGAGACCTATGAGGCGTTCAAAGCGTCTCAGAAAGAGAAAGCAAGGAGGGCAGAGGATCGCATGAATGATCACTCGTGGGTCAGAGGAAAGAGTTCGTTATATGTCGATGCGTTCAACTTGGCACTGGACACCGTTCTGGAAGAAGAAACTCACCTCTTTGACGAGGCTGAGACTGAGGTGTTTAGGGTATGGAGAGATCTGAACTATGAGGCACAGTTCCTATATGTGCGATTGTTCCTCCGTAAAACATCTGCGTGGCATCGTATAAAGAACCTTGGTTACCACAGTGACCTCGCAGATTTGAACGCGGCGGTTGAGACGCTACAACGAACGTTCAATCTACCGGTTTCGCCTGCTGAAGTTGAGACACATGCTGGTGAGCAGAAACCACCGACCGATACGGCATTAGCAAACAAGTTCACATTTGCGGACCGATCGGAAGATGAGATCACGACGTTAGATGAGGCATCTTCATTGCTGCGATTGGATGAGCTCAAAGCGTTGGCGAAGGATGCAAAAGTGCAAGGGAAAAACAAAAGGGAACTCCTGACAGCACTGCGGCGGACCAGCAAGAAACAGACTGGACTTGGACATGTAGGTCTGAAGCGGTCGGATACAGAGGGTTCTAGGCAGTCAAGACAGTCGAGGCAGTCATCCGCCTCAGGCATAGCGAATCCAGAGTTGGAGAGGCTGGAAGAAGGTGATCTCTCTGATCTCTCTGACACAGCTAATCGCGACGCGCACTTCACCCGCAAGATCAAGAGCGAGACTGGTCCCTGTATACGACTTTCAGCAGGCACGAGGAAGTTATTTGAACGTGTTCATCTTGTCTTCTATCGTTCTACAGAGTGGACAGAGAAGTCCCTGACAACCATTATCCTGGCAAAGATCGCTCGCCGCAACTTTCCGGAATACATCGTCTCCAGATCTGCGAATGTTTTCGCTTCACAGTCCTTGCTCCTTGAATATGAAGCATCCATACGAACGCAATTTCGGATAGATTGCATTCTCGAGTTCAATGGGAGACCAACAGAGAGTGACTATCAAGAGATCATAAATGTATTTGAAGAAGTCTACCCACGATGGCAAATCCTTGTTGAGGAAGAGCAGCGGAAAGAAGACAGTGTCTACCACAGTGAAGAAGGCTCATACCTACGCCGTTTATCACCCGCCTGGGTTTACACCCGTATAATTCACAAAGCCATGTACGTGATCGCTCGACGCAAAGAACATAAACTTGAATACGACGTAACATCTGCGCTCCTTCAGCAACGTCTCTTTCATCACTCTAGGCGAGGGGGCTGGTATCAGCGTAAAGCACTTCTAGAAGAGCACTACATGGCCGCCCTTACTCCTACCGGCAAACGTAGTGGGGACCAGCAGAAGAAGCACTGGAGGCGCATAGCTCTGCAAACATGCGAAGATGGACTTCGAGATAACCTCGTCCACATTATATATCACTACGATCTACAAAAGCGTATAACCAAGCTCGAGAAGTCTCTTAACATCCCCAAACGCTCCCAGCACGACTTCTCACATGTCCGTCTCACAAAACCCGTTGAGGTCATTATGGAAGGAACACAAATCTTGCATGCGCCTCCTCTCAACCGACGGAACAGCAGCCCACATCCTCAGAACCTCAATCGCCGCGGCAGAAAGACAGTATGGGTCGACCCTCGCGAAAATGGCGAATGCAGCGTCGAGGCTATGTGTCTCTCCCACTATCGCAATCAAGGCTGGAAGGGGTTTCATTCTGAAGGTGGGATCTTGCGGACGTTGTTCGCATACCTCTTCTATGACGTACTCTTCACATACGTACCTAATGTATTTCAGACGCAATACCAGACTTGCCCACTAGACCTCCACACAGATGCCTTTTATCCTAGCAGAATCTCAGAGATCAATGCAAGGTTGAACGAGATTAGTAATGGTGACGCGGAAGTAATTATAAAGAGGATATATGCTGAACACCATGAGAGGAGAACTTGTATTGTGGGGCTGGATTGGACGTACGATGTCAATGATTTGTATGAGATCGCGAGATGCTTTGATGGTGAGGCACTGGCGACTGTGTGTAAAGTTATGGCACAGGAGTACGGGCAGCGAGGCGGTGGGATACCGGACCTGTTCCTATGGAAGCCTGCAGAAGAGGAGGGAGGGAAGAGCGAAGTCAAATTTGCGGAAGTGAAGAGTAAGAACGATCGCTTAAGCGACACGCAGAGGCTTTGGATACATGTCCTCAGTGGAGCTGGTGTAAAGGTAGAGCTTTGTGCTGCTGTAGCTAAAGAGGTCGTACAGAAATAGGCTTCCGGTTTGTAAGCTGCTGCAATGACTGGATAACTATTTTGGGAAGTCTTGAAGCGATTCTGGTCATTAGACTACAGAGATGGCTTGGACAATATACGGCCAGAATACGCGAGAGTATTTCTTTAAATCTTGAATACAATGGAGGTGTTGAACTCCAGCATCGAAAGCTATCATTGTGTTGGTAGGCCCTAGCACTAGTGCCAAAAAGGTAAAAACGAAATACAGGTTCTAACGATAGTTCATTGATGATGCTTCTATTCTCTATCTACCGTTGGCTCGTCGTCTCTTTATGAGAGACGACACGTGAACTCGTCTACCCCAACATGTGTGCCACTCGTCCGTGTATGAAGGGGCATTGGGCATCATTGTACGAAGTAATATCGGACATCGGTCCGATATGCGTCTGATGTTAATTCCCTTGTCACATAGCCGACGTCTTGTATAGCCGTTGTCGATCCTCATCTTGGGTTCCAACACATTGCCACATTTATATTGTAAAAGCTAGGTAGCAAGTACAACTTCGTAACTGACACTGGAGGCTCGTGGCTTCAACCTCATTTTTTTTTTAGATATTATAGGTATTGTTGGAGCTGAGCGTACCCTAAACAAGTATCTAATGCCTAAATCTGCATAGTAAGCCACACTTTTTAATGCTGGCTTCTTGTTGCACGACTACATGCCACTGTATGCTACCTCAACTATTCCCAATTCCGAAAGAAACATCTTATGCGATGTGAGACTCGAGCTGCAAATATTCTCGCATTGAGGAGAGGAAGGCAAGAGATACCTCTAATAAGAGATTGCTTACATACGCCTCCGCTTTAGCGCCTGGAGCGTCCCCAATACCCCATGGGAGGTCACAATTCATGTAAAGGCAACTGCCAAATGTACCAGGACGTTAATAAAATACTAATACTACTACTACTACTACTACTACTACTACTACTACTACTACTACTACTACTACTACTACTACTACTCAAGCTGCAAAGGGAGTACTGTATGTAGATGTTTCGAAGAAGCAATTATACCTAGAAATCTTATCGAAGTCAACAAAAATATCCTTAAGGCAAGACATGGCCTCCTCTACTGGGCGCTTCACGGCAGAAACTAACGGTCAGGCAATTACTAATATTCTACATCCTTGCAACACTTGAACGACCATGAGGGCAATCCATCACTCCCCATCAGCCTCGATCTGAGCAGAGCGGTTATTCAATGAATTTAAAAAGTATATTTATCAAAGAGAGAATCACGTGGATATTCCACAGAGCTCAAGGGCAATAAAGTGTTGAAGTAATGGGTATACGTTAGCTGCAAACCCAATTATTCAACGAAAATGATCAGAACGAGTGTAGGAATTCGGTAAAACGGGCAGAAAGGTTACATAAGTGCCACCAATGTTGAGAAGTCTTGGTGATATGATACTAAAACTGAAATAGAAAGTACCTGCGGCGAAACAAAGCGGATTGTGTGAATAGAACAGTTAACATTCTACACGAGCGTGTACGGACCCGCTCATAGTTAAGCTGCGGTTGAGCGTCATCTGAATGCCAGTACATTTCCAAAGACACATACAGAATGAATCTTTCGTATCTTAACTTTTACGGTCAAGAGTGGAACAGTCGAAGTCGTTTTCTGACCCATAGTCTCTGCCTCCAATTTCAGAATAGGTAAGATCAATACTAAGTGAGCGAGTACCATATGTTCAAGTCTCAAAAATCCAAACTTTTAGCTCAATTGTCTCAAGCGTCAACCACATCCTGGGGCCTACTGTTATTCTGTGGTGAAAATAGTGGGGATTCACACAAAGTGGAAAGCCGTTCCAGTTCATTGAACGAATCAAACAGAAGGCGTGTGTCAGAAACGATAACAGATGGTCTGGCAAAACGATCATTCCAAATGTCCTGATTGATGACAATGCACCTCATGGGCTGCTTCTACTCATTTGTGGCGAGAACGAACAAGCAGAACAAATTACGGGCCATTTTTCTAGTAAATTTATACCAGGGAATGATCTGCGATCCTAACGGAAGATCTGTGTCGTACTCTGTTAATTTCCCGGTACTTTTGACAGTTGCTTTTACATACGTTGTGATCTCTGAAGAGGTATTGGCGATGCGCCGAACACTATAGTGGAGGTGATCCTTGTATAAGGGTTCTCTTAGTAGAAGCGCTCCTTATCTTTCTTTACCCCGTGCGAGATCAAGAAACATTGTCTGTTGTTATTGATAGGCCCTATAACGCTCATGCCAAAGTTGGTAAAGGAAGACGTATTCTAGAGACTATTCATTGGTGATTCTTTCTAATTGTAGGTAGGCACTTGTACGATCGTACGGGGTGATCCTCAATGTATTCACATGGTATGTAATAAGTGTTGATGATATCTTCCCCGCATCGCGGACTGCGGGGAAGTAAGTCCCTCCACGCTAAGTCAACCTAATGCTGATCCAGACGACTAGCTGAAGTACATGTGCTATCTATCGCTGTTCCAACACTAATTCTATATACAGGACTACGTGGGCATGTATAGATGCCTTGAGGTATAGATGACCGGTACAGTGCCGAGATAGAGCAGCTAGGTAGTACCAATCATTCACACGCAGCATTGGGAGATATTGGACATCGACATGATGTGAGGAAGCTAGTACAGAAGGGATTCCTGTGGTAATATACGGAGAAACATCCGATGACACTACTTGGTACATCGTTCATTCCAACAGTTGCAGTATAATACCAATTCCGTTGTCTATGTAAAGGGGACAAGTCAGCAAAACATTCAGGATTACTGAGCAGTTGCTGGAAGTACATAACCTTCTTCTTAGTATTGGCTAGAGGCCAGAAAGGCCGCATAGGTCGTTGTCAAAAACAGTGCTGCATACGCGGGCAGCGAATCAGATGATCATGGGATGTAACCTACCCGCGGGAGGATATGAGTCTCTCATCTTCATGTTTGTATCTTCGGTGACGTGGATTGTATTGTAGGGTAGTTTTCATCCTCTACCACGTGGAGAGCTCCGGCGTCCTGTCTATCACCATGCCTTTAATGTGCCACTCATCAAAGCCCTCTTTTCTATCCGCAGTCCTTTGACTGTGAGCTTAGCCACAAGGTATGACGATTCATGCGGGTTGTGTGCTTCCATATCAGGCGTTCTATCAGCTACTTCGTCTCTTATGATCCTCATGTGGCTTAGGGACTAGCATATACGTATGCTCCAGATGCCCATTGCCTCATAATAGCGTAGGAAGACACATTAGGAGGACACGGATGCATTGCCGTGCAGGCATCATGTGATGGAGTTGCTGTCAGTGCACATCCATAGGTGTTGCATTGAAAGTAACGTAAAGATGAAGCTTGTCAGACAAAAACATGTTTATATGCTATTGAAAGACATGGGTATGAGCAAGGCATCTCGCCTATATAGGTTTTTGGATTTGGGAACATGAACTGGTGTCGAGCAGCCATGGAGCAGGCCTATTCACAGTGTTCATTGAACATTGAAGATAACAAGCCAATAGCAGAGAATACTGGATCTCTCGGATTGAATGCTGAGAACAAGAAAGCTAACACCTTGCATTCATGACCGGTAGACGAATGTTTTTTGTCTTTTGAATTTCACAGAAGAAAGAGAAATGGCCCGGCCTTGAGTACAGCCAGGCAAAAACATGAACCTTATCCGAACATGCAAAACATTGGAAGATGATGAGTAACCAAAAATTTATATCTCATCTCTCCGACGGGGAATCGAACCCCGGCCTCCTGCGAGCTGTTCCTTAGAATGACAAGCAGAAATACTGACCACTATACTATCGAAGATATCCAACTTCAAGTTGGGAAGAGATGTGGTATATAAAAATTTTTGAAAATATATAATATATTCTGAAATAAATTTCATTTGCGCTCTAGCATCATCCGGATAATCTTGACGCGTGGGTTAAGGAGGGCTAGTCCACATTACGGAAAGTGACCTTGAGCCGCTAGTTTCGCTGTAAACCGATCGTCTTTTCATTGGACTTCGCCGACTATGAGTTCAAGTCATTATACAAGAGGCTTTCTCATGTCATGTTCACGAAAACTGCTTTACATCCCAACCGGCTCTACCCAAGGTCTTCATATCAAGATAGAGGGGACGCCACATTCTGCAGCTTCTCCGGCGCCGCACTGCTTGATCCGATAGATATCGACCATTGCACATCCTGACCTTCAAGGATCTCTTGATCCGCATGCATCATATGTGCAACGTTGACCTTCGGCCCCTTAAACCACTTCCTTGCTGACAGGACCCACCAAACGCAAACTAGAAACATAGGCACACCGTATACAACTGCTGTCCAGTTCATCACGTCGGCATGCAAGTCTGCACCTGTTACGCTGGGGAAGCAGAGGATTGGCACCATGAGTATGACGAAGGCGGAGGCGATAGTACCAATGGGTATGGAGAAGTGACCAAGATTCCAAGGACCAGGGCGAAAGCGGTTACCCACAAAGAAGACGCGAATGAAGATTGGTGTTGTAAAGGCACTAAACTCGTTAGATTGTGTTTTCGAGATGTGACAGAGAAAGAGAGAGCGACCCACATGAAGGCAGCGATAGCTCCAATGCTGAACAATGCCCCGATTGCCAACTCGCCTCCAAAAATGAGGAGCAAGCAAGCAATTCCGACTGCGCAGTTCAACCATACAGCATTGACTGGCGTCTGCGTACGTTTGTTAACCTGTCTCCAGACATTGCTAAGAGGAAAGCAGTCATCTCGCGCATATGCGAAAGTGACTCGACTCGCAGCAATCATGCATCCTTGCCCCATCGAAAATCCGGCAATGATTGTTAAAGCGAGAATAGCAAGCGTCATCTTTTCGGTCATGCACTGCATAAGATACGCAGCAAACGGCTGGCCCAAGTCAGAGTTCAACACGTCGTCAATATCAACGACCGTGTACGCAACTACCAGCTGCAAGAACCACCCGAAGATCCCACCGGTTGCCGATGTGAGGACAATGGCACGGGGTGCAGCAATATTCGCATTCGAGCATTCCTCTGCAAGATGAAATGGGCTGTCGTATCCACTCATTGTCCAGATGAC
The DNA here is from genome assembly GCA_026120165.1 of Leptosphaerulina australis. Classification (NCBI taxonomy): domain Eukaryota; kingdom Fungi; phylum Ascomycota; class Dothideomycetes; order Pleosporales; family Didymellaceae; genus Leptosphaerulina; species Leptosphaerulina australis. The sequence continues at coordinate 25,805 of JALRMI010000059.1, forward strand.
ACCGATGAAGCTCATCAGCACGGAGATGCCAGGTGGGAAAGTTGTACCCTCATATATGGTACCCCAAACTTCCCGAGATGATGTAAATCTTGGAAGACCGCGTTCTCCACGGTCTGTGCCAGCCGGAATCATTATGATGACCACGATGAGAGCCAAGAAGTTGAATGTTGAGCCGCCAGAGTTAATCTGTGCAAGCCAGCGAGTTGGAAGGGAGGATATTATGGCATGTAGGATCATAATGAAAACAGTGAGGAGGAAGGTTTGGTAGTTGGTAGGGACGTATGTCGGGTCGCGGATGGATGCAGCAGCGAGGATCATGGCTGCAATACCATAGTTGACCGTTTACTCAGTCAGTTTCATGAGCATCTCTGTTGATATGAATACTAACCAGATGGAGCTGCGGTGACCTGTGAGAGCCAGTTACTCCAGCCTGTGATCCACGCAGCGAAGGGTCCCCAACCCGTAGGTGCGAGCACTGCTGAAGCATAGTAGAGTCCTCCACTTGTTGGCATGGAACTGCATAGCTCAGCCATGCTACATGCCACACATTGAATTCCGATCATAGCTATGATCCATCCCCAGGTCATGCCTAATGAAGTCAGCTCGGGGTTGTCCATACCACCCTTCCACGCACAATCCCAAACAATGGAGACGGCCCAACATACCAGCTGTCCCTGCATATCCCATTCCATAATACAATGTACTAGCAAAACTTGGTAGCAGACCCAGCACCGCAAAGCTTACACAAAACGTCGTGAACAAGCTAAACTCTCTTTTGAATTCGCTCTTGTAACCCAACGCTGCAAGTACCTCTTCATCCTGATTGAACTCGTGGTTCGAATCGTACGGCACATCGCCGCCAGACAAGACACTTGTGACCGGTTCATTGGCAACTGCGCGCTTGAGTGTCGATGCCATGGTTGTGCATTCACTAACACGGCGGTGTTGGTAGCTGGTTGAACACAATGCAGAGACAACAACGTTGTCACGTACAGATCAAACAACAATGAAGATAAGAATGACACAGAAATGCACAATGTACAGACGGTTGCAGTATACAAATTAAGGTCATCTGGAGATTTTGCTACCGGCCGTGGTTATAAGCCACGAGCGGGGGGACGTGAACCACAGTTTCTCACATTGCGAAGCGCAATCCAGTAGTACGCATGTACGCCTATCTATTCGTAGTGCTGGATAGAGACAGGGTAGACTTGCCGTGTTAGGGTTGAGCGCGGAATGACGAGCGGAGATGGCTTGGATGCTTATCTCTTTATCAGGATGGTTTGGGGTGTTAGCGTGATTGTGGGGAATATTGCAGGCTGGGTGACAAGGAATGAGGTCCCGTCGATCCAAGTAATTGCCTATGCACAGTTCAAATGCAACGTTCAAGCTACAATATGATTCAGGAAAACTAAGCAAATGGATAACTGTGCGATAAGTTATGTTTAGCTTCAGCTTCAGTAGTGCTGTTCTGTACTGCTATATGGATGTATGTATCATGTGTGTGATGAAGATTGTTGCCGTCTTGATACGGATTTTCCCCGGTATCTATAGGCTAGGCATGAACAACTAGGTTGATTTCATTCCGCACGGCTGGACTTGCTCAAAGGGGAATGAATGTCTCTTTCACGACGGTCCTACCCGTGGCTATGCCCTGATGGTATCCACCTGCTGCGCGACAATGTAAGATGTGTACCAAGTGTTGTTTCACTTAACTGGCACTTGACTGACAGCGTGAAGGGCGCCAAACAATCGTGGGGCAGCAACGTTGTCACTATGAGGTTACAACCTCCCGTCCAATGACATTTGTGCGGTCAGGGTTGTGACCAAGAAACAGCGTTTTTTGGTGTTAAGTGCATAATGATTGCAGTCGATAAATCGGAGCAATATATCAGTAGTAGCTAGTACTAGCAGGATGGGCAGGGAAGGCCCCCGGGGCTGTTCTCTGATCTTCATCCGCACTGTCATCCTCTTCACCCCTAAATCCTTCACTGTGATCAGGAGGTGCCCTCATGCGAACTATTGAGTCTTCGTCGAGAGCTGGTACAATCCACATCTTGGTCGTATGATACTCACGGCCGGAAGGCATGCTCGCCAGTAGTGGCTCCGATGGCGGAACAAACTGCACGCCAACCTGTTACCATGGATCAGCTGCATGCTTAAGTGTCACGGCAAATACACTTACAGTGTCATTCATCTTCTCCCATTTTCTCATCAACATATCCACAATACGACCCTCTTCGAACTTCCCCGCGTCAGTACCCCACCCTTCACCTTTCTCGATTTTGCGGTCTTCCTTTTTCTCTTGGAACTCTTTCTTGAGCTTCGAGAATCCAAATGACTTTCTCTCTTGATCTGCACCCAGAGATGCAAATCCTAGCTCTTTCTTTGCGCCACGCAACCAAGCAATACCTTCACCAGTCTTGCCACTAGCTTCATGGTCACAGGCTAGGAACCGACATGCTTTACCCTTGGCGGTCCTTCGCAGATCATCAACGTACTTTTGTAGGTCTTCACTAACTTTCGAGGAACGACCAAGCATAGCTTGGGCTTTAGCTGCATGCTCAGAAGCGGCGAGGCACAGGCGAGCGAAGAGATGTGCGCGCACTTTGGGTATCTCAGTGCTTCTGAACATCCAGTCTTTACTATCCTTATTTCTGTCCTCGATTACTACAGCTGGGTATGGATCATCCTTAAGCACCGTGATCAGTGTAGCTTCAGCCATGGTAAGCTCGGCCAGGGCACCCATGATAGCTGCCGAGATGTCTACCGCTGCAGGTTGAGTATGCCATTGCCCTGCCCTATTCACCAGGTATGTATGAATTGAATTTGCATCGAGGAAGTGCTTCATGGCAGCTCCAATCGCCGTTGCGCGTTGTTCAGGGCTTGGAAGCGTAGCATTGTAGAGAGTATGTAGTTGTGCTCGAGCCTGCAGACTATAGACGTATGCCAATGTCGAGAGGGCAAAGCAGAGCTCGCTTTCAAGACTCTTCAGCTTCACGCGCGCCGGTTCGCGGCCAGGTATTGAGGTGCCAAGGGTTGAGCGCCATTCAACCTCAAGCTCTTTCACCAGGACTAAATCAATCTCCTCTCCAGCACACGCTGTACCGCTTAGTCCAGCATCTAATGCAAACAAGTATGGAATGTAATCGTTAAGAGCGGACAGTATAATTGGCAGGTTCGAGGCTTGCGAGGAAGGTGGAATGCGCTTGTGTCGTTTCAAGACATCGCGAACTACCCCTCGTGCTGTTGTGGCGCAGTTCGGCAACGAAGGATGTGTGCTGCTGTTGAAATAATCGGTGAATGATATGCTCGAGGTTGTCGGTAATGTGAAAGGAAAAGGCATCTTGTGAAGTGTAGGTTGTTGTTTACGAAATGATGCAGGTACCCCAGCTGTGGTGGGGTTCTGAGACGCTAGTCTTGGCCTGCATCATGTTGATTTAAATTCAAAGAGGACGCAACCCCCTCTGCGTTGTTAGCAAATGTCTGTAACATGATATTCTGATAAGTGGCACATTGCGTCTGCTTCGATTTGTGGTGCAACTGGTTTCAAACCAGGTCATGAATGTTCACACTCTCTCTGTCTGCCAGGTATATGTACAGGTCTGCTTCTGCAGATTGACATGAGCAACCCTCTGGCGATAGTGCTTGTCCAACGCCTAGATTCGTATCGTCACAGTTTGCTTGCGCCGTGGTTGGTCTTCGCACATATTTCTTTCTTCGCTTTCCATTTGTCTCGCTCTCAGATCCCCAGAAATCGCAGCCCTGTTTATTTAAGCGGCTGGCTTTGATGCAGCAACATCGTTGTAGTTTTGCTGCGCGAAAAGGTATCCCTTGACCTTGGCGCTCTTTAGGAGTTCAAAATAGCGCTCTGCAAAGCTTCTGTTAGCCATATCTCAAGTCACCACAGTTCATCCCCGGGCCCCAGGATACTTCTATCCCCGTTTTAAGGAGAATAGCAGCAAATTTTTAAGTGCAATCAGAGTACTACAAGAATATCATACCTCGTAGGTGCCCACACTTCTCAAGGTGGTTGACTCCCTCCCTCCGGTAGCACTTGCCCATCTCTTCTCTGACCAGCCTAGCCATCATGCTCTGAACCCATTGCTCACGAATAATGGCATCCTGTGCACCCTTCAAGGCAACGTTGTCATCGTAGTCGACACCCTCGAAGGTGGGCGCAACCTTTGGCTTCTTTGCCAGGAACATTGCGGACTCCGGCGTAGGCATTGTGGCGGTCAGGCGCTATGCAACGTTGTTTAAAAGGCTTTCGAGAGACTCCGAGGAAATTAGTGAGGTTTGGAACGGTCAATTGGCGACGACAATAGCTGGTCGATGTCGCGCTTGCTGTGAGGTTGAGCTTCAGGAACCGCAAGCCGAACCGTGCTAGTGTGCACGTGATCAAATCATCACGTCGAAGTCGATTGGTCTACAGCAATGTACTTCAGTTAACACTCTACTCTTGCTGTCTCCAATGCTTATCTAGTATGAACTACTGACAATGGATTCATTTAATATTATCGTCATATCCTGTCCAGCTCATGTGCACAGGACATCTTGACAGTGAGCGTTGTTTGTTCTGACGCTCTGTCTTGCTACATTGAGGTGCATCGGCTTTGGTGCTTAGGCTGCCGTTGCTACGATTCGAAATCAATTTTGTCACTGAGATTATCGAGAACCTCCAGTATCCTGTCTTCATTGTATTGGCAGGTGGTGCTCATTTGTTCTAGGTGTCTAGATTGCAATGGATATATTAGACCAATGCAAAAGTGAATCTATTCCTCAACTACCAGCATTTGATCCAGTCCTTATGTATTGGCTTCTAATCTGCTTGCTCTCGAGTACGCTCTGGAGGTTGACGGAATTGTAAATACTTCTTAACACTTTGAGGTCGATACACATGTTTGGTTGTCTTTCACTCTCTTACAATGCCTAGTGGACGTCTTCAAGAGCACCAAATGGTCACAGTGTAGAAGAATACACTGCTGTTATTAGCATATTATTTCAGGGGCTGCGTATAAATATGCTTGATCAAAAGTCTTTGATCGTAAGGATCACACCGAAGGCAGCAGAAGTGAGAGAAGTGAGTAGTAGTTGATGCGTACTGCTGGTTTACAGTCCCTCTGCCGTAATGAGCTGCTCTACAGTACTTTAGTAAATTTAAGTTGTGAGCTGAACGAGGTACCAGAGCTTAGTATGTGGACTAATCTCGATTCTCGAGATGCTAGTATTCACGGCTGTATGACCAAACCCTACCAAGCGTTCATGTCCGCCCACTAGCGCGAAAGCATCCTCGAGCATGGAGCTTCGCGTCCGGCATAGAGCGATCACCACGTACCGCTCCATAGAGAAAAAATTAGCATCAAATAATTGTTATTCAAGCGATTGAAAAACTGGGCGAATCGATCGACTCCCTAACCAACCTTCAAAACCATGACCGAACCAGCAACAGACGCGGCACCGCAAGTTATAGAAGCACCCACCACAGATGGCACCACAACGACCGAGACAGCGGACGTAACAATGGCAGACCCCACAGAAAATGCAATAAATCCAGAAGTATTCAAGCGCACTTTTCCCATATTGCAATCGCTAACGCTGCCATAGCAACAACCCCAAACAACAACCCTCCCAGAAGCGCAACCAGCACCCACGCCAACACCGGTCTCAGCGCCTACACCAACACCTGCACCCCCAGCGTCGGCCTCGTCGCGCAACTCACCACACCCTAGTGCACCACAGCAAGCACCCACACAACCTATACCGCATGGTAGCCCGACACGTGTCTACTTGAACCAGCATGTTACGCCACATCTGTTGGAGGCTATGAAGCATTTGGCCATAAATGAACCAGAGAAACCGCTGAAGTTTCTGAGCGAATTTTTGGCTGCAAAAAGTGCTGAGATTGAGGGATAAATACTTGAGGCCAACATGAGGAGAAGCAAATGGTTCAGCAAAGCAGCATGCTTACTATAGATTGAAGAGATAAGTGGTTATGCCAGAGGAAACGCAATGAAGATCGACGTCCTATTAGAAGGCCAGTGCATGTGTAGGCAGAGGCAGGGAACAGCTGTACGTGCCAGCTAACACGGAACGTAACATCAGTTTAGTATTAGCTGACCGTTTAAGACACCTAGACATACCAACATCACGTTCAAAAGTAGAGAATAGGCACGAGAATTTATTTAAATTGAGGTAATGCTTTTCATTCATTCCAGATAATGACCTGGCTCCCTTTTATGGGTAGTCCGTAAAGCATCCATGCCCGTGAAACTCCATTTGGATATTTTCTGCTTCCACACCCACTTGTACTCGTACTACATCCACACACGCTTATGCGACAAGGGTGGAGGCAGTGGCGCTCTCGTACCTCCAGGTAGGAGGGAGGGCACCGACGGTCTTGTAGTAACGAGAGAGACGGTGGATACGGGACTCGATGAGAATAAGGCGGCTACATGATGTTAGTCTGGTACCATGCCTATGCGCATATTTCCAACGTACAACTTAGAGTCCTTGTCCTTGCGGTTGGTGGAAAGGTGCTTGCGAACGGCAACGGCCTTCTTGATGAGCATGTAAAGGTCCTCGGGGATCTCGGGGGCAAGGCCTAATGGCTCCCTGTCAGCTTTGCACCAAACAGAGGCAATTTTATATAGCGCAACAGATGCATACGCGCAGAGCTGTAGTTGACTTGCGCTTCAACATGGGCAGGCAACCGTACCGTTTGACTTCAAGATACGGAGGATCTTGTTACCAGTGACAACTATCAAGAATTAGCGAGTGCACCAAGCCCTTCAAAATATGCGAAACTTACCCTTGACCTGGGCAATGCCGTGAGAGTCACGAAGGATCTCACCAATCTGGGAAGGAGTGGCACCCTTCTTTGCGAGCTTGCTGATCTGCTCAACAACCTGCTCGGGAGTGGTCTTCAACCAAGCGGGAGGGTTACGAGAGTAGGGGATGGCAGAAGCCGATATTCCCTTTCCGTTGCTGTGAAGACGACCCATTTTCGAGGATTTGTACGAAGGGCTGGAGTTAGTACTGAAGTCGAGATGAGGGCACGAGTTTGTCGCAATGTCGAGTGGGCGGATGAAATTCGCTTAAGCTAGCGTTGACAGGGATTACAATTGATAACGAAGGCCGATGCACGGACGCCCGGACTTTCGGCGCCGCAAGCCTCAAACAAAATCTTCCAACTGCACTTTTCAAATACCACATCACAACGGGTGGTCTTCTCATGTAGCAAGATTCTGTGCGGCCTGAAAGATGATGTGGATTATAATGATGAGACAGGCTGCAAAAGCTAAGCGAGACATCAGGTATGTACGATTAACTCTCCCGCGTTACTTCAATGATGATTTCTCGATGCTCTTTCTGGCACCTCTTATATCAGTCCCTTTAAGGACGATGCATTCAACTCGACAATTCTGATACTCTTGCAACTGATTTTACTCTTATATTCATCTTGAGGCATGAACAGGCGCTGACCGCTTCATAGATTTTCAGTTCTATTATGCTGATCCTCGGTTACTGTTCTTTGCGTTGTGCATCTTGTTACTATAAGACACGAAGCAGAAAGCTGGAATCAAGGTCGTTTGCCACTTGAAAGATTTGCAATTTATTTAATGTAGGCATGTAGGAATCGAGACGATTTGCAACATGGCACTTTCCTTACGCTGCAATTACTTCCTGCCCATACACATCATACGAGTACCATGCGACATGCTCGGGCATGGCATCTGCATTACTCAACAACCATCATCACGTAACATTTGCAAACTGTCCGTCGCGCTGCATCGACTTATGAGTACAACTAGCACACATCGACTATGAGGCATTTTGTATATCTCGCAACCATTATCCACCTCGCATTCGGCATGACTACCGGTCAGTTATGCGCTGACACAGCTGAGCGCGCTTCAGATGGCAACTGGTACTGCGCTGAAGTACTGGCTGTCACGTACAACAACATCAGTCAGTCAGGCACTTACAACCGCACCACCTACGTTGATCCCAATACCGGAATCTGCGGTCATGAAACGGTTCAGTATGAGGCAACTGGACCTCTTACGCCTTTTTTTGGAGAAGTAATAAGATGGGAGTAGTTTTAGTATATGTTATTGACGAACTTCATAGGTGTCAATGCATCTGCGTGGTCCCATGAATGTTTCTCAGCTTGCCGTTTACCAAGTTCCCAGCGAAGCATTCAAGATGCGAAAGAGAAACACTGTACCATTTTACAATCATCGAAAGGCACTGAAACAGCGAATCACCACCGATGAGGCCATGCCCTATCTCTCCAAAAACCTCAACCGTCGGATATGGACAACTATAACGAACCACAGCTCCGCACCTTCTGTAACATCAAATCTATTTATTACAGGCTTTGGAAGAAGTGATACGGGCGATGCGTCTGTGACTTTACGGAACATCACCGATGCTGGTTCTCCGTCACAGTGTCTATCCACGCCAAACTCTCGACCCACCACTACTAGCACTGTGGACATGTCTTCTGTAAATTCAATAAGACCCAACAGCACATATTCAAGTCTGACAACAGTCACTAAAGACCTTGAACGTCACCCAAGGCCTACATTGATGCGCACGTCAGCGAACATCTCAACCGCGACCACCGATAAGGCTGAATTTCGCAAAAGGGCTGCAGCTTGGGATCGTATCGCATACTACAGGTCAGCAGCCCCAGCTCAAGCGACTGGTTTCTCATTCCTTGCGAACTTGGGAGATCCACGGAAGTCTGGTACCTTCGACTAGTATGAACCCTTCTTGATGTCATGTGTACATACTAACTGACAACAGCGCGTTTGGCAACTCACTTGGGTTTGTGACCCCCGAAGGCAACAAGGTCGCGTCTGAAAGCGAGCCTTTCGATGGCACCCTTGATACATCTGAGTATGAGATTGCAGTCTTCTCTGATAGAGAGTGTGATCGTAATTGCCCCTACTGGAGGCCGAATGCCATATCACACTGCACGTCTCTTTCTAGATCCAATCTCTTAGACTGAGACTTTCTAACATTTCCATAGACGGCTGGTCCGGCTCCTCCAAAGCCTTCTTTATAGAGTTTCGAATGGACCACTACCAAAATCGCGGCAATGATTATGGCCTCATCTCTGACGCGCCAGCATTGTGGTTTCTCAATGCTGACATCCCACGTATCCTCCAGTATGGCAACGATCGTAACAACGTACCCTGTTCCTGCTGGTCAACCGGCTGCGGCGAATTTGACGCTTTTGAGATCCTAGCAAATGGGGAAGAGAGGGCAAAGAGCACTCTGCATCGACAAGGCAATATTGAAGGCGGTGATTCGAATTACTTCAAGAGGCCTGTGGGAAGGATGCTGAAGCTTGCTGTCATCTGGCATTTTCCACATCTCACTGTGACAGTGTTGGATGATGATTACGATTTCCCCGAAGCGTTGACTGAAGATCAGATAGATGCTCTTGTAGCCTACGACCCAGATAGCTGGGTGCACTCACTGTTCCCTATTGGTGATTAATTGGTCTGTAGCGGCCACGATGGTATTTACTGGTTACGTGTTTGAGAACAGAATTAAAATATAGTTTTGTACTGACCCTATTTGTTTGCTGGTAGTGCGTAACGCTATATAGCAGACATGGTACATTGCTCATCAACGTGACCGAAATACTAAAGTGGCAAATCTTTCCTAAAGAATAGACTTGAGAATACTACTTAGTGACATGGCGCCAAAAAGACCCGAACATACGTGAAACTGTAGCAACTAGCAAAGAACAATGTAATTGAGATCATGTTCTTCGCGAACTAAGTTAGCCTATCATTTATTATAAGACGGACAAAGTGGTGACTAGTCTTGATAACTACAATTCTCTATTTCCCCCCATGGAGAGCCCGGCCTGCAGAATTACTCCGAATCACGGAGCGTTCATGCATGCCGTGCAAGCGTTGAGTGGCGATGACTCGTGCGGCATGTGCTTGCCCAAGAGGGTGCCAGAAACCGAGGCAAGATTGGCGTCGGTCTGTGAAAGACTTGCCGCAACCCGATCGCTCACAACCACATCATCGCTTTGATTCTCACGACATCCACGCCTCCCATTTGCTTCTTGATACCCTTTGATTTGTTTTTTTTTCAGCGCGCGACTTCTTCCACAGTTCTCATCGAACTACCAAAGCAATCGTCACGCACCCCCAGCGAACCCCGCAAACTTGCTTCGATAGGTCGGAGCCGCATTTCCCAGTCTTCGACGTCGGTACGGCATCCGACATCGACTGTTTCAGCAGTGCTCCCCATAGTGACAATCGGCCTGTGCAGAACGTCTCGGTGAGGAGATAAATATCCAGACATGTCTGCACCATCACCACCAAAGCCCTGGGAAACGAGTGGAGGTGCGACGAGTGCCTCGGTTGGTGAGTTATCGGAGATTCATTCTGCGCCGATCGCCTCTAATATAACCACAGGTCTCACAGGGTCGAATAGCAGCACAACAACAGCCACACCATCAGCAGGCGCACCACCACCTCTCCCATCAGTACCAGACTCTCTCAGCACAGTCGCAAATAGGAACGCATCGACATATTCCAGTATGAATCGAGGCTATGGCGCTTCGCCGTACAGCAGCTATGGCGGTGGCTACAACAGCTACTCCTCGCCATACTCTAGTTTTGGTGGTATGGGCTCTATGTATGGTGGAGGGTATGGTGGAATGTATGGCGGTATGGGTGGTATGGGTATGGGTGGCATGTACGGTGGCATGGGCATGCCCGGCGATCCGAACAACCCACAAAGTCTTACCCAATCGTTCAGCCAGAGCACACAAGCAACGTTTCAATTGATTGAGAACATTGTAGGTGCTTTTGGAGGATTTGCACAGATGCTACAGAGCACGTATATGGCGACACATTCGTCGTTCTTCGGTACGCGTTATATCTTTCATGAAGTCGAGCCAAGCTAACATCTGTATAGCCATGGTATCAGTTGCCGAGCAATTTGGCAATCTGCGACAAACTCTCGGCTCAGTACTAGGAATCTACACAGTAATGCGCTGGATACGGACAGCAATCGCGAAACTCACCGGACGACCATTGCCAGCAGATGCAATGGGTCTAACACCTGCAGGCTTTGCTGCGTTCACGGGCAAGCTGCCAGACGGTTCACCGGCGCCACCGAAGCCCTCGAAGAAGCCATTTTTCTTCTTCATTGCTGCCGTGTTTGGTCTGCCATATCTAATGGGCAAGCTTATCAAGGCCCTGGCACGATCACAAGAGGAGGCTGAGAAGCGACGCATGCTAGAGAATCCACAGGCAGGTGAAGCCATCGACCCGAACAAGCTCGAGTTTTGCCGAGCGCTGTATGATTTCACACCCGATTCGAATATGTCAGGCATGGATCTGTCAATTAAGAAGGGTGACATGGTTGCAGTCCTAAGCAAGAGCGACCCTATGGGCAATGCATCAGAATGGTGGCGGTGCCGCTCGCGAGACGGCAGAATGGGATACCTTCCAGGTATCTACCTTGAGACAATCCAACGTAAGCAGCCTGCTCAGATCACGAGTGGGAGTCAGAGCGGCAGTCCAGCAGGCAGCAGAACACAAACAATGACCAACAGCATCGCTACAGGCCGGACTGCTACCGTGGCTGGGAAGTCAATTGAAGGGCCTAAAGTTGAGGGCAAGGCCGGCGATATGGGAGTAGAGAGCTTCCAGAAGGGTGCTTTTTACTCGTGACTGTTGTAGCGATATTTTCCATGAGGTTTCTTCTTTGTATCTCAATGTTCATGCGCTAGCAAGCGCATGTGTCTCATATTGGAAGTTGGTCATCTCAGGTGTATATCGGTGGCTGGAAAAGCAACGTCAGGCGCACGGCTTGGTTGGAACAGAAACACCATCTTGCATGAAGGAATAAACAGCTTCATTTAATTAAGTGTATTCTTTCTTCTCAAGCAATCGCTAGGCTCGCTTATATGTGAATGGTCAGGACAGGTTCCATGTATGTGGGTCGAGCTCAAGCTTCTGAACCTTGCATCCGTAACACGTCACCAACCTTCAAACACTATACATCTTTACGACAAGTCATTACTGCTTCTTTTTATTTGAGAGTTTTTGCAGAGACTCTGTCCAAAGAGCTATCACTTTTACACTTGCCTATTTAGAGCGCCTACCCCTCCCTCACCTCAGTGGTCGCTGCCTGACATACGAACGGCGCTCGGTAGCAAGACCATCAACTAACTATTCACCAAAATTCTACGCCCACTTTCGCAAACCTCCGACCGCGACAAGTTTCTCTAGTGAGCTTTCGGTATATCTGCAATGTTTGCGTCTAGGCGATTAAGCAAGGTGAGACTCGCAATCTCTGAAAAGCTCTATACCCGAGTTTGTTAGGCGACTATGAATTGCTAACTTGTACATAGGAGTTGTTGAAGGTACACCAACCTCGATGCGCATCTTACAGTCTTCCGATTGACATACACGCATGACCTACTCAGTCTACATGCTGATTGCTTGCTCCAGATGCAGGGTCAGCTGCCGCCAGGGATCACACTCGTACGGGCAGACAACTTCGAGACCTGGCTTGTGGATATACAAGTGCTTGATGGCAATCCAATCTATGCAGGCGAAACGTACAGACTCAAGTTTATGTTCAGCCAGAACTACCCTATTGAGGTACGTTCTACCATCCTCTCAAGCCCACATAAACCCTTGAATACTCCCCTCACTTAACAGCTTTCACAAACTGACACTACTCAGGCCCCGGAAGTAGTATTTGTAAAGGACGAGTCGCATCCAATACCGTGGCACCCACACGTCTACACAAACGGCATCATCTGCCTCGACCTTCTTGATCGAGCAGGCTGGAGCCCTGTACACAATGTCGAGAGCGTTTGTGTCAGCCTGCAGAGCATGCTTACAAGCAACACAAAGAAGGAGAGACCACCGGGCGACGACAACTTTGTCAAGTACAATACGCAAAGGCCGAGGGACATTAACTTTGTGTTTCATGATAACCAAGTCTAAAGACTAGATGCGTGATCGGAGGCAACCATTAGAGACAGGGGCATCGGATAAGGCACATTATGACTTGATGTATGGCGTTCATTGGAGTTGGGTTTGCGAGGATGTCTCCGTATATCTTGAGGACTTGGCGTTAGTTATATGTCATACAAGCTGGTATGACCATGGCAGAATATACCCAGCGACTAACGAACTATTCCTTAGCAAATTGAGCCAACGATTCTCACTTGCAATCAAGATCTGCGTCGTGACTTGAAGAATTACAATACTAGACTGATCATCCAGAGCTGAAAAAAATTAACAAAGAGCGGAGTGAGGACTATGTTTGTCGTTTGAATTCTGCCAGATTCGCCAAGTTGACATCATCTGCAAAGCCGACTCAACCTTCAGTAAAAGCAAGGAGCCGCAATTCGCCTCGGTTGCTGAAGTTTGCTATCGATAGGCCTACAATCGGCGAATCAATTTTGCGGTTTTGCACGCTTGAAGTCTTGGCATGCTTCCGGGCCAAAGCGCTATGCGGGCGAGCACCACAATTTTTCAGTCTATAAGCGTGTATGAAAAGCTCCCACCGCCTCTCACCTCCCTCCACCACTCCTCTCTCCCAAAAGTTTTTTTAGGTCGTTCCTGTAAAATATATCCAACATGAGCGACGAAGTCTACGAGGGTGCCATTGGCATCGATCTTGGTGCGCACACTCGCAATATCGAAAATTACCCCACAATGGCCTGCTAACTTTTCCCCAAGGCACAACTTACTCTTGCGTTGCCAACTACGAGGGCACAAATGTCGAGATCAGTATGCGCCCACCTGTGTCAATCACCATGGTCACCGTCTAACCATTTTACTACAGTTGCCAACGAGCAGGGTAGCTTCACCACTCCCTCGTTCGTCTCGTTCACCAGCGAGGAGCGTCTTATTGGTGAGGCAGCCAAGAACCAGGCTGCTATGAACCCTGAGAACACTGTCTTCGATGTCAAGTGAGTTTCTGCCTGATCAACTGTCCCGCGAGCTTATTTGCTGATCTTTTTAGGCGTCTCATTGGTCGTCGCTTTGATGATGAGACCGTCAAGAAGGACATCCAGTCGTGGCCCTTCAAGGTCGTTGCTGCTGGCGACTCCCCTATGGTCCAGGTTGAGTACCTGGGTGAGACCAAGCAGTTCTCCCCCCAGGAAATCTCTGCCATGGTCCTCGTTAAGGTACATTTCGTGCACGATCGAAGATGCAGTAGCATTCGCTAACGTTTACTGTAGATGAAGGAGGTTGCTGAGACCAAGCTCGGCAAGAAGGTCGAGAAGGCCGTCATCACTGTCCCTGCCTACTTCAACGACAACCAGCGTCAGGCCACTAAGGATGCCGGTGCCATTGCTGGTCTCAACGTTCTCCGTATCATCAACGAGCCCACCGCGGCCGCTATCGCCTACGGTCTCGGTTCTGGAAAGTCCGAGAAGGAGAGGAACGTTCTTATCTACGATCTTGGTGGCGGTACTTTCGATGTTTCCCTTCTTCACATTCAGGGCGGTGTTTTCACCGTCAAGGCCACCGCTGGTGATACTCACTTGGGTGGTCAGGACTTCGATACCAACCTCCTTGACCACTTCAAGAAGGAATTCACACGCAAGACCAAGAAGGACATCTCTGGCGATGCCCGCGCTCTCCGCCGTCTCCGAACTGCTTGCGAGCGTGCCAAGCGTACTCTGTCTAACGCTACTCAGACTACAGTTGAGATCGACTCGCTGTTTGATGGTGAGGACTTCAACGCCAACATCACCCGTGCTCGTTTCGAAGACCTGAACCAGAAGGCTTTCGCCGGCACTCTTGAGCCCGTTGCCCAGGTTCTTAAGGATGCATCCATCGACAAGAGCAAGGTTGATGAGATCGTCCTTGTTGGTGGTTCCACTCGTATCCCCAAGATTCAGAAGCTCCTTAGTGACTTCTTCGGTGGCAAGAAGCTCGAGAAGAGCATCAACCCCGATGAGGCTGTTGCCTACGGTGCTGCCGTCCAGGCCGGTATCCTGTCCGGAAAGGCCACCTCCGCCGAGACTGCTGATCTCTTGCTTCTCGACGTTGTTCCCCTCTCTCTTGGTGTCGCCATGGAGGGTAACATTTTCGCTCCTGTTGTCCCTCGTGGTCAAACCGTCCCCACAATCAGTACGTTTGTATCCTCCTGTCGACGTTGAACATTGCTAACAATCCTTTAGAGAAGGTGTGTAATATCCCAAATACTTTGACTGCCTCCCAGGTCTCTTCCAGTTTCTATTTTGCAAATCGCTGTTTCGAATTTCTTGTTCGGTGGCCTCGTATCAAGCCTCTGACCAACTGCCTTTCTGGATCCATAACATGGCTGTTCATCTTCCAGAATTGGGAGATGCGATTGTCACATCTTGGATCTTTGTCTAGTGTCTTGACTCTTTCCCGAGTCACCTTTCAGAGCTCGCAATCTACCATATTTTGGATTTGCGGTTCTCTGGTTTGGGACTCTGGGTTGATGTCTTGACTAAGTCGCTGGTCTTGTTTGAAGCTACCAACTTGAAAGAACAGGCGTTGTGAATTTGTGTTTTTGGGACCTTTTACAGTCCTCGACCTTGTCTACAGTCGCCTTTGCTAACTAATTGACAGAGGACATTCACCACGGTTGCTGACAACCAGCAAAGTAAGTCAACCCTGTTCTTTCATTAAATTTCGGAAAAGCTGCTGACAAATTCTCAGCTGTCCAGTTCCCTGTCTACCAGGGTGAGCGTGTCAACTGCGAGGACAACACCTCTCTCGGAGAGTTCACCCTCGCTCCCATTCCTCCCATGAAGGCTGGTGATGCCGTTCTCGAGGTCGTCTTCGAGGTTGACGTCAACGGTATTCTCAAGGTCACTGCTACTGAGAAGACCTCCGGTCGCAGCGCCAACATCACCATCTCCAACGCCGTTGGTAAGCTCTCGTCCACTGACATTGAGAACATGATCAACGACGCCGCCAAGTTCAAGAGCTCCGACGAGGCTTTCTCCAAGAGGTTCGAAGGCAGGCAACAGCTCGAGGCTTACATCTCTCGTGTTGAGGAGATGGTCTCGGACCCCACCACCGCCATCCGCCTCAAGCGTGGCCAGAAGGAGAAGATCGAGTCTGCTCTCTCCGACGCTATGGCTCAGCTCGAGATTGAGGATGCCACTGCCGAGGACCTGAAGAAGAAGGAGCTTGCGCTGAAGCGCGTTGTCACCAAGGCCTTCTCCACCCGATAAGCGTGGACGCTTTTATGACAAGAATGTCAGCCAAAACTGGCCGCAGGTGCAAGGGGCATATACCCAGACTGCTTCTCGCCTCGTGCGCTAGCGCTGCGAACGGAGTTTCAATGTTTTGCGGCATTTAACGATAGACTTGGTGTGCTTGGTTCTACCTTCTTTCCCTTTCCTACGGTTCTCTTCGGCATTTATGGGGGGACGCAATGGCAAAAGTATTATGTACTTCTCATGACGATGCCCTGACGACTAATGGATGTCTTACAAAAGTGACGCACGCCTGGCGGAAAGATACAGTCGAGAGCGAAGGAAAGGAAAATTGAATGAACGTTCGATATTACAATTGTTATGTGCAAACTATCGTACTGTGACGCCTCATCTGAAATTTGAGGTTTGAAACAAATATTAATGAATGAGGTGTTGGCAGGGCTTTAACGCACGTGCTCATGGATATATCAATCGTCAGTACATGTGTAGGTGGTCTCTTCTTGTCTTCTATCTACTGTCCATCGAGGATGGAATATGTACCGCGGGGTACCAGAGCTAGTCCCAAATGGTGCTAGCTCCATTTCCTCACGGTTGTGATATATCAGTATTCCGACATGAGGACTATTTTAAATAATCGAGGCACTGCCGGCAAGTCCGTTCATAAAATGGGAAGGTATTTTGGACGCTATTAATCGACTGCCAGAGGGTGTCGCGGAGCTCTAGTCCATGGTGGTGTAAGGGCACAGGTCGAGAGGTTCGGATGTAGGTTGGACTGATCAGAAAGAGTAAATTGTATTATTGTCGGTATACCCGCCCGTGAAATGGGAAGGTATTTTGGACGCTGTTAATCGACTGCCCGTAGATGTCGCGGAACGCTAGTCTACGGTGCGCAATTGTAAAGAGTGAATGAAGTATGGAGGATGGATTGAAGAGAGTAGACTGTATAGAGCTATACCGCGAATCTCCTACGTGGCAAGGGCTAGCAGTGACGTCTAGGTCACCTACTAGCTTGCCGGGTGTAGGTTCAGATTCTTGGGTTCGTCCTTCCAATGTTGGACGTGGCCGTATCTTTATGCACCGCAGCGTTATCTCATGCTCAATCCGCGCGATACCCAATCCGGCCAAGAAGTGACACGTCTTATCGTACTGTTATCATGACACGAGTTGCAGTTGTACCAACAATTATACCGCGAATCTCATACGTAGCAAGGGCTAGTAACGACGTCGAAGTGCTCTGCTAGCTCGCCAGTTCTATTTCCAGATTTCTAGGGTTGTTCTCTCTGTATTGGCTTTTACTGTATATTTATGCGCTGTTCGACAAGGTAATATGTTAGATCATGCTCTGTTAGATCGTGCTGCTATCGCAGTATCATCCATAGTGGTAATAACAAGTGGGTGCGCACTTCCATAGGTTTGTCAAAATTTGAATGCACATTCATTTCAAAAAGTCATCTATCTATACCAACCAACGCTGAGACACAGGTATCACCTTTTGTTTGAATATTCCACGCATCTTATTATTAGTGTATATTGAATAGGTATGCCCGATTTCTAGGCCTTAAACATATTCTTCTCTGTCGCACCATCCACAAGCATATCTCCCGTCAGCACATTCGTGCTTGCAATCACCACCTTACTGCCCCTCCCTTCTCCTCCACTCTCACTCAGCCTTTTGCCCACCCATCTGAGTGCCGCAATCTCTGCCCTCGTCACGCCCCCTAAGAAAAACACAACTACAGTCTTTCCTCTATCTCCGTGCCCACTCAGCATCTGCCGTGCCTTAAGTGCTTTCTGGTTTACGTCCCCCGTCTGCACCTCGTTGAACGTCGCGCCGCGTATGTACTTGCTTGCATCCTCGAACATCCTCAGCCCTTGAGCCAAGGGGTTGGAAGATAGCGGTGCACCAGGGGTGGTGGAGGGTTTTATTGTATTAGCAAGGGTCTGTTTCTGGATGATGGATTGCACAATCCGCACGCTGAGCGGTGCGTAGCCCGAGAACGTATAGCTGATATCGTTTGGATTTGCTTCATTCACCTCGTCATCCCACAAACGCAGTGTCTTACGGAGCGGTGTATAGTTCGTCACGCTCCCTGGTTTCACAGAGTTGCCTGTTCCGCCGGCGAGCGTTGCGCCGCCGCGGGGGGTCAGAAGGTTCATTTTCTCAAGCGCGGCGAGCGTGAGGAGGTGTTGTGGGCCGAAAGCTTGGATTATTGCGCGTTTGAAAATGTCCAAATCTTTCGGACGGATGCCAGCGTTGGTTGTGCTTTCAAGGCATAGCAAACGCAGAATAGTAGGGAGTGGCGTGCCACGATCGATGAGTTCGGTGACCAGGTCATGTTGCGTTGACGGGTCGGCGCCAGACGTGAGGTTCTGTTGGACTTCAAGGCATCGTGTGAATGTGTCTGTGCGGGTGTGTTTTATTATTTCTTCTGCGAGGGAAGTATGCAGTTTCAAGCTGGCCTGCTCGGCTTGGTAGCCTGGAAGGCGGGCCACAAATTCGCGCAGTTCCGAAGTAGTTTTTGCTGCTAGGTTGTTGCGTTCTGTGCTTGACTGGAGGCGGCGTGCTACTTTGTTGAGGAGTGAGCCTACAATGGCGAAGTTGGCATCGCCAAGATCACTGTAGAGCGAATCTTTCGGATCGATCATGATCTTACGCTTCATACTAGTGGATGCTGAGCCTGTTTGGCCTGGTTGTGGTGCTGCACCACCGACAACGGAAGAGTCTACCTCGGTCTGATTGGCAGATATGTTGAAGACTTCATCAATCAGGCCCTCGTAGGTCAGCTGTGTAAGCAGCACGGTTGGGAAATCAACCTCACGGTCGATTATAATCAGACTGTCAATAGTCGTACTTGGGGCAAGACCAAGGAATGATGGACCAGTATTGCTTGGAGGCTCGCCTGCTGTTACCTCGGTACGCATCCGAATGAGAAGGTCGGCGAGGCGCTTGCCGTTGTCTCCTTTACCAATGATTCGTGGGAACAGGCCATGTTTGCGTTGTTGCAGCATCAAAGCCTTTGCCGCTAGATAAATTGATGTAGGATCCTTGTGCTGAGAAAGATCAGTTACTGTCTGCTAGGTGCGAAATATAGAGACATACGAGATACAAATCGGATACAGTGTCGTCCATTTCGAGCGAGAGCACATCTTCAGACAATGGAACAAACAACAGAGGCCACTCGCTGACGCTGGCTTCGCCGAGCACGCCAGCTTCTTCTAGCAGTTGATCTGAAACGATTGTACGTCTTGGTACCCAGAAGATAGAGAATTCATGCTCGATCTCGCTTTCTCTCCGTATACGTTTGATTTGGTCTGTTTGGTCTTAACCTAATATTCTGTACGAAATTGAATTTAGAGGGCACAAAGATAGCAAATTGAGGGTGTAAGTAGCGCTCAGATGCTCTCGGCCTAAGAAGATTATGCTATACAGCACGCATTCTATCGATCCCGGTCTTGGAGTGATATACGTACCAGCAACTTTCATGACCGTCTTCGCTTTTTCTCCTCTTACTAGGAATACAATGTTCCTCTGGCTGGCATCGACATTATCATTCTCAAGAAAGAAAGGCTTGTCCACGCCATATTCCTGGAGTGTTGAGAACTTGACCAACAAGTTCAGCGGACCTGCAAGCGCTTTTTCCAATACCAGGTTCTTCTTTCCTCTGATCTGCAAGATGTGAAATTAGCCCATCCGATCAATGTCAATGGTTGATTGGCTGTCTTACACTTTCCAGCAGAAGAAGTAAGTCGCGACGCGCCTTCTCGGCAATTTCCGATGCGTTGAAAGGCGTAGTGGGCGCCATCTTCGAATGTGGCGTGCTGGGTAGTACGAACAATTGCGAATCACCATATAAACATCGTGATGAGAAATTCGCTGTTGACGTTCAAGGTTGATGGCCATGCGAGGTTGGGACGTATGCACGTGCGCGGAGGCTAGAAGCTTGGCAGTGTCTACACATTTCAAATGTCTGATACGAAGACCCTGATCCTTCGATTTATATATTGGACAGTTTACTTCCCATCTCTTGCTGGTTATGTCATCAGACGAAGCCGACAACTACATTTCGGGAAGCAGCTAAGTTAAGATGTACATCAAGCAAGAGAATCTTCTTTCATTAAGCATTGAGATCATGGCAGTCATGTTTGTTGATAAAATTCACTCATAATATATCAGGCTGAAACATGTCTGTATATGCTTGACAAAACCTCTACAGTTCGCTATGCTCGGGCAGATCTTCAAGGATTTCCTCGACGTTGATCTGGATGGGTTCCTGCTCTGCAACCTTCTCCTTGACTGCCTCCTCCGCCCCAGACGCAATCAGGGTCTCAGGGAGCTTTTCCTTCTTACCTTCGCCCATGCGGATGGCATCGACCCACTGCTCAATCTCTTGGGCACCAAAAGAGGTGCTGGTGTACTCCTTGTACCAAGCGCGCTTACCGTGAGTTGCAACAAGGTGCAGGGTGTCATCGGTCCCGAGGCCTAGTTTGGAACGGAGCGTGGCTGCCAAAGGATTTGAGGGTGGCACACTGACAAAGGGGAAGAGCTTGCTACCGTGCTTCTTGTGGATAGCCCCCAACGTGGCAATGACAGACATGGCAGACATTGCAGCGTCAGAAGCATCGTCTGGAGGTAGGATGGCCAGTATGCAAGTCTTGGCTTGCTCGTTCAGACAGAGTGATTGGAGCTCACCAGCGTCGCCGGTAGAAGGAATGGCAGGTTGAGCGTCTCCAACTGGCAAAACCACGGGATCTTGAGTATCCTCGTCCTTAACGTTTGGGTTTGGAGACTCAGTTGCTGCGATAGGTTCTTCAACAGTCTCCTCTGTAGCAGATGCAGCAGCTGAAGACGCGTCTGCAGACTTGTGAGAAGCCGAAGCTTTAGCAAACTTGCGAGAAGATTTGGATTCCTTCTTGCTATCCTTCTTGGCCTTGGACTTCTTTTCCTTAGGGGCAGGACAATCAGGGTTTGGCGGCGCAATCTGGGACAAGAACTTGACCATGGCATCTTTCTCGACCTTGCCCTCGTACTTAATGGGCTCTTCTGAGCCAGCAGGCAAGAGGATGAGAGAAGGAAACTCGGTGATACCATATTTATCGACCGTTGTCTTCTCAGTCTTCTTGACCTGAGCTATCGAGATGACATCGGCAAAGTCAATCGCCAGAGCCCTCAGTGTAGCGCTGACTACACCCTTATCACTGAAGAGAATAGCCTTGGCGCTATCCTTGTTCTCCTGCAGCCACTCGTCTAGATTCTTATCTTGGACCCTCTTTACAATGTTGGGCACCTTATCCTTGACGGCATCCACGATACCCTTTGCTGAACGTGGGCCCTGGTAGTCTTCCACGGTGGGCTTCCCCGGCTTCTTGCCTGGTCGTACAATCTTGAGAGTGGGGAAGCCCTGGACTCCCATTTGCCCACAAAAGGGCTTGTTCATCTCTTCATCGCAGTTAACGGCGGCAACCTTGGCGATACCGGCGAGTGATTGGGCGGCCTTCTCGTATGCGGGCTTGAGGTTCTTGCAGTGGCCGCACCATGGAGCGTAAAACTCAACAATCTAACCAATGGTTAGCAATTCTATTTTTTAGATGTATTGTCCAACCAACTTACCGAAGTGTAGTTAGACTTGGCAATGACTCTATCGTAGTCGGTACCTGAGAGGTTGACGACACCCGACTTCTTACTGTACATACTCTCTGCTTGCGCATTGAGAGCCAGCGCAGCCGTGGCGGCGAGATAGGCTGACAGGCGAACCATGGTTGAGTGAGTGAGTAAGCGATTGCGTATTGGCAATTGAGGGAAAAGTATCAGCAGCCTGCGCTTATATTGTGGTACTCACATAACGTGGGTGTGTGAAAGGCAAGTTGTCCTCAAGCCCATCTGGAACTGAAGCTCGGGAAACAGCTGCCCATAGCTCGAATGCGGGGCGAGCAGGGGTTGTGCCGCCTATGACCACATACATCGTCCACCCCAGGCAGAGCTACGATACTTTCGATACCTCCATCAATTGAAATTCTCAACTCCTTCCAAACCATGGCTGACACGATACCTGCAAAGCTCAAGTCGCTCCAGCTTGGCCCGTTCGCAAAACGGGCCACCCAGCTCGAGCGCTTCAAGCCCATCATAACATACTGGTGTGAGTACCAAGCGTAGTACTAAGCTTTACATGTGGTAAATGCTGACACTGCTTGACAGTACGTTTTTATATTGTACAGAAAATCATTAGTGCTGGATTGCATTCGGCCGACCAGGAATGTACCGCCTACACAACTAATCTGATGGAGAAGCTGGAGCAGACTAAGGCAGACATGCCTGGCGAAGACGCATTGTTGGATGATGTTGTAGCGAGTGCATATTGTGAACAGTTTGCACTACAAACCTTTGCAAAAGGAGACAAGGATATAACAGAGAACAAGGTCACAGCCACTACAGCAGACACGCTTATGGCAGCATCGACATTCCTTGAAATTCTCAACATCTGGAAGAAAGACGATCCCGAAGTGACTTCGAAGACCAAGTATGCGAAATACCATGCACTACGAATAATCAAAGCGATTAAGGCTGGCGATAATCCAAATGCCAGCAACCCAGTGCAGGAGCAGGAAAAGGAGCAACGACCGCCCTCGCCACCTTTGCTTGATCCCAGCGATCCTGAAGTTCAGCGCATCAATCAGAACACACCGCAGCCGCCTTCCTTGAACCTCTGCCAGCCATACGTCGAGACAGCACCGAACACTGACGCACAACCGTCTCCAAGTCTCTCGGCATCGAAAGCGTGGCCTTCACCCAATCTACCAACTGTACCTACCGAGTCCTCAAACACACATGACGATGTATCTCCTATCTCTCAGCCAAGGACATCTCGCCAAGGATCTGTGGTGTCAGTAGGTGGCGGATACTTTCCCAGGACAGAAGCACCACCTACGTTTACTTCCAACAACACAGCCCCTAGCCTGTCGACGGCACCTTCGACTGAAGACGATCCTTTGACATCCTCTTTGAGTGGTTTAGGTGGTTTGGGTAGTACAACAGGCGTACTACCGCAGAATTCTGGAGCAGTCGACCTTTCGAGTTTCTATCAAAAGTCTGAATCGCCCCTTCCTGTTGCAGAGCCATCGCAGCCTTCTCCATTCAACCCATATGCGTCCCCACATCCTCATCAACCACAGCAACATCTCGCTGTGACATCACCTCAAGCTGCTCAACAGCCATACCACGTGTCTCAGTCCACTGTCCCTTCTCAGCAATACTCTCCTGCGCCACGTCAGAATCCGTATGCCCAGCCGGCAGCACCACCAGCTCCATCGCAGGGACCTTTCAGAGATGACGAAGAATCAATCAGGCAAGCGCAAAAACATGCCAAGTGGGCCATCTCGGCATTAAATTTTGACGATTCGGCGACCGCAGTCAAAGAGCTGCGGATTGCGCTGCAAGCGTTGGGCGCATACTGAATATTTCACTCAGTCGATCTGTGTTCGCACTGGAGATCGTCTCGTGTTCGTATGTAGAGGCACTCGGTCTGTTGTATACCCCTGATGTCGTATAAAATATATTCTTAAACTTCGACACGAGATTGATCTTCAGCATGGACACTTGGTGACGTGGACCTCGCTGTTCGCCCTGGGCAACTTTCACAGTACGGCAAGTGAGGAGATTTGCCCCTCTCGACATACAGGTCAACCAGAAGCCACACTGCCAGATTAGTACTAACAGAAGTCACAGCAAAGATATTTAGAGAAGTTTCGCTTTCTCGAGTTATCCACGGACAATCGCCTTCTCACACCGATCTAGACACTTTCAACGAGGCCCCACTCAGCAAGACCTACAGACGCCAAAGCAAAAAAAAACAAAAAGAAAATTCCCAGCCACGTCAAGCATGTTGGATCTTGTCTTCCTTGGCCCGCATCAGCAAATTACAGGAGGTGACGACGCTTGTAAAGGCAGCCAACAACTGTTCTGCTCCTGGTAGCCCACGGGCGCGGACAGTTGCTAGCTTCCGTGCCGATCTTTAGTGAAGTTCTGGCCTGTTTCTCTGCCCCACACCCGACACCACTCCACAATTCGATCTTTGCATCGGCATCTGCACAGGAAAGTATGGCGCGCAGTGTGTTATTGCACAGCTTGAAGCGCCACGTCTTGTACTGACAGCGCGCACGAGATCAGTCTGACGTGCGTGATGCCAGCCATTCGGTAGTGGAGATGCGATGCGAAGGCCGTTCTTGAAGGTCGGCTGGTTCCTGAAAAATAGACTTGTTCCTGCATGCAAGAGACGGAAGGTTAGCGCATCCAACGTCGAAGGATATCAAAAGGCCTCATGCTACTGCAGCGATAGCAGCGTCACGAATCGCTCATGGGCTGCAGTTGAGCAGCATGCATAGCCGGACTTCGCACGTTTGCCTCTGAAACACGACGCAAACCGCCCATGGCTTACGCCAACCCACGCCAACATTTCGTGCGGACAACGTGCAGGAGCTGGGCCTGCGGGCCGTGCTTTCATTTCCGATTCATATCAACTTGTATAGATACTATGTAGGTATTCCAAACTTTGGTTCAATTACAGCAAGACACTCTTTTGTCACACACTCATTCACATTCATTACCGGTGCTTCACTCTTTCTAGCACTCGTCACTCATTTTCCAAATGTCTATCAAATCCATTCTCTTTTTGAGCCTTGCTGCTCTCTCTGCTATGACGGAGGCTGTGCCCACCAAGCGAGCCTCTGCTGGCAAACGTGGTCTTGCTTTCCCCAAGCAGAACAACGGCGTCGCTGGATCGACTTACACCCAGTTGTTCAAGAACTATGAACAGATCACCTGGATGTACGACTGGGAGGCTGTCATTGATGGCACTCCCGTCAGCGGCCTCGAATACGTTCCCCTCCTTCACTCTAACCAGGACTGGTGCACTGCTGGCTGGTCCACAAACGTTGCCAACGCCCAGAAGAACTACAAAGTCTCGCACGTGCTTTCCTTTAATGAGCCAGACCAGTGCGGGTAAGTCGTCTCTTCATTCACACCAACCGTTCCATGCCAATCACATTCTAACATACAACAGTGGTGGCGGCTCCTGCATGTCCGTCTCCGACGCCGTGGCTGCACACAAGAAATACATCCAGCCGCTTGCCGGCTCCTTGAGAATTGGTTCTCCCGCTGTTACCAATGGCGATGGTGCCGATAAGGGTATTAACTGGCTCAAGTCCTTCATGAGCGGGTGCTCCGACTGCCAGATCGATTTTGTCACCGCGCATTGGTACGCGTGGGACAAGGCTGAGGACTTCAAGACGTATATGACGAACTTCCACAAGACCTTTAATAAGCCGGTCTGGATTACTGAATTTGCTGTTACAGAGGGTAACGCGCCAGCGTTCTTGAAGGAGATCCTGCCTTGGATGGACCAGCAGGATTGGATCGAGAGGTATGCATGGCATATGGCTGCTCCAACTACCAACCAGGGCGGTCTCACGTTCCTGCTCAACGAGGCTGGCGACGCGCTGAATGAAGTTGGTCAGGCTTTCGCGTCGTAATTGCTGGACGATTCAGAATAAGCCTACATAGTGGGCGGCGCTAAGCGAAACAGTGCTTGTTTGACTTCTTCAAATACCCAGTTATAGAATCAATTTGGCTACTTGCGCAAGTACTCTCATTTCATTATCCGGTGATTTCGTATGGCCTGTTGTGTTGATAGCATGGTGCAACATTCAGGGCAGACCTCAGTCAGCGCATGAGATTGATTATCGGTCCTTTTGATGTCATGAACTCCATGCTGTGACATTTTGATTTGGCCGGCCTAAGCCCCTGACATATCAGCATCTTCCATGACATTCTTAGAGTTTGCACACACGCTGTCGTGAAGAAAAGAACAGGCAAAGTTACCCTTTACGGAAGACTCGGCTAAGGAACGGAATCCTCGGTCCTGTGTCAGTGGCAGATTTCGTTCTTTCCTACCTTCATGCGTGCAGCCCACTGGCTTTTGATCTGGCTTTGAATAAGTGGCGCAGTCATCCACATGCACTGAGTCGAGTACTCTTCTCTCAAATCACCACCACAAAGATAGTGGTATCAAAATATCTTCATATCAATGCAGACGCTCAGACTATGTGCGAGAATGTCGATTCACTTGGAGAACCAATAGCAAATATGTGGTATTGATATGATTTGGTAGAAAGGGAAAAAAATCTCCTCAAAATAAAAGAACGTGTTATAGGAAAACGTGCTGTCTTCGATCAACCAGACGAAGAATTCCCGAGGATTCTTGAGAAAATTACCTCATTATGTTATATATTCAGTTTGTGTTGGTAGGCCCTATAGCACTAGTGCGTAGAGTAGTAAAAAGGAATAACAGGTTCTAACGATTGTACATTGATGAGTCTTCCATTCTATCTTTGCTAGCTACAGGATGGCGGTGATATGTATAGTGGCCTTGATGTGTCGGTGATAGGTGTAGTGCCGAGATGGGCCAGCTCGTAGTATCATTCATCCGTTCAACGCACTAGGAAGCGTTTGGCATCAACACGATACAGGGAAGGCTAATACTAGAGGGAGATTTCGTGATGATGTACGAAGAAACATCGGACAACATCATGTAGTACATTTCCGATTCCCAACAGTTTGAATAGTTTCCATACAGATTATGATATGGAATTAGATCGCAAATGTCCTATGTGGATTTATCAACTGCGATCACTGAAGAGTCAACACGAAAGTTTTCACGAACTACTTATGATGCTTAGATGAGAATGTAGACTGCGACGGAAAGCCGTACCATATGTGCATTCTCTTAGCTCCAGCTCTGAGGCAAACAAGGCCAATAAATGCATAACTGTAAAAGATTTATTGGGATTAAAATCAATGGGTTTTCTTACAGGATGTGATCGAAGAGGGTTTGAGGTTTTAAGAAGAAATTTCGCCGTCCGAAGTGTGAGAGCTGAACAAACATTTAGTTAGAGCTTGTACAAAAGAGATTATAGATGAGCTGTGGTTTTATGATATTTGTGTTATAAATAGTAAAACTAGACAAGCGCCTGGATTTGTAAGTTCATTTTGTCTCCGGTGAACAAGGTGCGGTACCGCTCGACACGAGCGGCTGTTGGTCAAATTCTTACACTCAAGTCAGTGAAATAGTAAATAGTATCTTCTAGGGTAACAAATTAAAGCTTTCCTTACATGAGGGTACTAACACTCCCAAAATGTAGACGATAAATAGCGTTGGTTGCTGTATAGAAGCCACAATCCTTTTGCTTATAATTCCCTGGTTGAGGGAAAAACAAAGCCGACCAAAGACTGTCGATTTGATTTGATTTGATTTTCATTTAACGTCTATGGGAGTCTAAGACTATATAAGACGAGATGACCAACTCATCTAGTAAGAATGTGATGTTTCTAGGGGTGGTCTTCAATGAGAGTACAAGAGATGTTGTGGGTTGGTTCCCTGGAGCCGATGTACGTGTGTCGAAACGAGCGTACAAGTGGCGAAGACAGAAAGAAATGCAAGAATGAAACTGGAAGCAAATAGTAAACAAACGAATCGTGTTTCCACGCGCAAACACGGACTGTCGATGAAAAAGGTTGGTTAGCTGTCTAAAGTTTCCTCATAGAGTTTTTCCTATCGGCAAGACTCTGCGTGGCCCCATAGGCACAAAATAGATGGTAAATAGAACAAACAATAACAATGATGATTTGCTGCTTTTCTCTGTATCGCTGAAGATGTCATGAAAGATGATTTTGCAGAGTATGTGACATTTTGATGAACTTTTGAGTGTGGGCAAGTTCTCTATCATTTGTCAAGAACGTAAGAGATGCTCTAGATTGGTTATTGCTTGCGAATCGCAGGAGAGCTCTATACCATTCTTTTATGGTTATGTGGTGGTGGAATATAGCGCAATTCTCTTTTGTAGACATTGTTCATTGTAGTATACATTGAATGATGTGTGTTTTCTGCAGAGATCAAGAGTCCGCGGGATTGAGAGCTTGGTACGTCCCATCAGGACCGGCATTGGAGATGTTGTCATGTTGCCAGTGCTGTTTGATACGATATCATAAGTCATTCGTTGTGCGAGAACTCCCATTGCATCTGTAAAGAATGTTTCCTTACTGTGGAAAATAATTCTTTCTATAGAAACCAACGATGAGTTGGAAAATGGTCTTTCTATCAGCCCGCAAAGCTAACAAAGACACATTCGCAAAAATTTTATTTCTCTACAGACTATTAAGTAAAAAAAAAAAAGTGATATGATCAGCTGTTGGAAGTTGTCACAGTTGAGATGTCTACTTACGGTTGCTATGTCGCACAGCAGCACGACAACAGTCGTGCCATGGGCTTCGAAATCGGACTCTGCACCTCCACGTGCTGAAGCCTGGAAACCTGACTCTTTGATAGCTCAGAGCCAGCGCAGAGACGTTGTGTCGGTGGTGGAGATGAGCATTGCCTGTGGTGAGACAGCGCACAGTTTTCATCTTAACACCTCGACATACACCAAAACGGGAGACGCTCTACTCCTGTTTTTTGAACATAAGGGCACTGCCATGCCCAATACGAATAAGGCTTCTGCTCACCCAGAGTCACCACCGATTCGCCAGAGCACCGGCTCTTCACCACAACATAACGACCGGAACTGCACGCAGTTCCAATCATACCGAACGTCAGTCTCTGTGACTTGACAACAACTCAGTTCCAGGCAACCAGCAAGGCCTTGCGATACCGAACTTTTGGAGGAAAGAATGGAGGACTGGACTGGCACTTTCTTCATATCACACTTGCCTCTGCCTTTTGCTTTGCTTGCACTGCATCGGCCCTTGGGTTTCAACCCACACCATCTCTTGTACTACTATAGAAACCACCCTCATTTGACATCACCTCTCTTATTACCAGAGATGCAATTTGCGTTTCTCGTCTTCAATAGTCTAGGACTTAGATAGGACGTTAAATGTAAATCCAATCCAAATCCAATCCAAATCCAATCCAACAGTCGTGCAACAACAACACAACCATTTCCTTAAACAGAGCTCTCTTCCGTAGCATACACAAATCAATCACAATCAACCCATCTGCTCACCTCGTTGCAACGACTGTTGTTGATTCACCTACATCACCTATGTGATACCCTTTGCCGTTTCAACATCAGCCGTATGTATTTCTTGGCGGTTTTCACCGTGGTCGCCGGGCACCACACTTGGTTTACGTGAAAGAGCCATATACCAACATGACGATGTTGAGTTAAATATTCGAAGCATGAAGTAGTGCCTTCTCTTCATCAACAATGGACGAAAGTATTGGAAGTGACTAGTTAGTGGTTTTGACGAACCTAACTGTTGGAAGTTGTCACGGTTGAGATATCTTGATGAGAGGCCAGTAAAGGTGACCGCGTCGTTTAACTTGATTGGGACAAAGACATCAAATGTACATCGGGCGAATATACGATGTCGCTTCGTACACTGGTACCGAGGGCCCTTCGCACATCGAAACCACGCACCGTACAACGCGCCCTCACCATTAGTATAAGTAGACAACCAGCAAGCGATAGCAAGAATCAATCACAATCAATCACTTACTACACTTTTGTTGCAACGTCTGTTGTTGATTCACCATTTGATACCTTTGCCGTATCAACACCAACTTTATTTGAATTAAATCTGTGTTTTTGGAATGTAGAAAGCATATTGTGATTGAAGACAGTTCGTTCGCCTTCCTATCCTGTTGACGTCATTGTCTTTCATCAACTACAACCCTTTTTTCCTCGAATCACCTCACAACAGCATCGCTACCAACACAACGAACCTCAAAACGTCAGAACATGTAATATATGGTATTTCAGGGTTGAGGCAGACCCGATGCAATCGCCAAAGAGTATAGTATGAGCTACCTATCAGCTTGAGGTGTCCATAGTATTGTTGTTGTCCTGTTGCTGGGGAAGACGCAGCGGCGACGATTGCGAGCACGATACGGACATTTGACTCTTCAGATGTGATTTCGGTAGTGTCGAGGACCAAACTTGTATGTCTGCGAGTCTAGTTGTAAACGATGCATGGAGGGAAGTACTGCTCGTTGACACTACACCATGTAAAGCCAAAAAGCCGACTTGGAATATTCGGAGGTGATACCAATGCAGCCAGCCTTGCATCAGTGCTCAAGCCTGATGCCTCGAGATTTCCGAGCCTTCTGCAGAGGCGGTTATGGCCATCGACAGAACCAACAACGTGCATCCAATTGTCGTTAACCGCTATGATGGAACAGGCTTAAATTACAAGACTACACAGCAGTACCACCTACAACTTTTCGAAGGCACCCTTGATATATCACCTGCACTTGTAAGGCGTTTTGCGATCGGTACGACATAATGTAAGATTTTGTTACCTGTGAATCCTTTTAGATATCGTGATTGGTAGCAACCAAACCATGCAGGGCTGAGGCACGGCGAATGCTCAGATTTGCTAGGGCTTTCCATACTCAAGCCTTGTAGATGCTGGGTCTGTGGACACACCGATCATCACGCCCAGAATCCCAGTGAACATACGCTGCATCCTCTGCTCGGCTTTGCTTGGCTCTTGACTTTTATAGGCCTTGCAGCCTAATTCTGATCATCGACACTTTCAGATTACCTCATCCACATCTGTTAAATCTTGTCGAGCCTGCATGACCAGAGGCTTTGGGTTTTTGTGTGCCAAATATCGCACAAATTGCCGACTCACTTGACTTTCAAAAATGTCGTAGGAGAAACAGCCAGCGCTCCAAAAACTGTAGTACAGTATGAGCGGCACGACGAACCTAACAGTTCCTGTAGTCGTCCAAAACTCGGGTAGATGGCTAGGAAACGATGGACAGTGGTCTACGTAAGAAAACGCCGATTGCGATAGATTCAAACAAGTCACTAAAGTCTGCGATAGCTTCTACGTACATGCTGGTACACCACCGCAACACTTCCATGTTTTGCCTTCGTTAAATAGCCAAACAATCTACATACCTATCGCGGAAGATTGTAGGAATATTACAGTCGCCAACTGCGGTGCCTCACGTGGCGCGGAAGCTTTTGGGTCGGACCTCAATTTTGGCTTTCAGGTCAATGCATCGTCTACATGGAATGAGATTGGTCTCTACGATTTAGAACCTGGTACGAACTTCGAGCTAAATGGTACCAGCCTGTACGGATATGAAAAAGCAGGGTTATCACTTTCCGGTGGAACAAACGACAGTCTTACGCTTGAGCAACAAGTCGTGGGAGCTTACTCAACACCAAGCCAACTCGGACTTTCTCGACTTTGGCTGGGACGACTTGGTCTTTCGAAATTTCCCATAAGCATCGATAACATGGACCGTCCGGTGTCATTCCTTCATGCATTAAAGGACCAAGGGCATATTCCCAGTTTATCGTTTGGCTACCAGGCCGGTGCTGCGTACCGTAAGCCAATCCAATACCGAAATATGATTTCTTCATTACAAAACTGAATGTCTATCAGGTCAAAATAAGGTTTCCGGGCAATTAGTACTCGGAGGCTACGACATGTCTCGCAGATCCAACGACAACATTACCGTACCTTCAGCAGCCGACGTAGTTGTCGGCGTGCAAAGCATAACCGCTTCATTAAAGGGCGGAACTGTGACACTGCTTAATTCAGGTATCTTTGCTGTTCTCGATACTGCTGTCCCTGAACTCTGGCTTCCGCACAACGTGTGTGACCAGATTGCGTCAGTGCTCAACCTCACCTACCATGACGATTCTGGGCGCTATATCCTCACTACCGCGGCACATAATGCACTGCAGTCATTAGATGGATCTCTAAGGTTTAGAATTGGAGTTGATATGCACAGTAATCCAGCGATCACTATCGAGATACCGTATAAGGCATTCGACCTAGAAGCATCGTGGCCTATCTTCAACACTACAACAAGATACTTTCCACTGAGAAAGACAACAAACAAAACGCAGTATGCGCTTGGGAGAGTCTTCCTGCAGGAAGCATACCTAGTCGTGGATTGGGAGCGCGATGTGTTCGTACTTAGCCAGGCAGTGTTCAACGATCCAATGCCGGAACCGAACATTATTATCATAGAACCCAACTCATCTGAGGCTCGTGGCACTACTTTCCAACAGTCTAACTCAAATTTATCAACTGGGGCTATTGCAGGGATATCCATCGGAATCTGTCTAGGCATTTTAGGGTCAGTACTTGGTTGGTGGCTCTGGCGGCGTAAACGGGAGCAAGAAAATGCGATAATCTGTCCTGGGCCAGCTCAAGCTTTACATGGAAATGGCAGGAATGGGCCGAGCGAGCTTGCATTGAGTGCCAAAATCGAGCTTGGCAGTGAACGACAGCAAATCCCGGAGATGTACGCGCCACCCAAGCCGCATGAGCTGGCACCCGGTACTGGCGAGAGAGAGCGTGTCGAGAGCTTGGTTCTACCAGCCGTGCATGAAATGGCAGACACTGGTGTTGTCCGAAGGTGATCGTGATTATGTTTTCCAATGCTGTCTGTGAGAGCCAGAACTATACTCTTGCGTTGATTCGATTATTTTTGGAGATGACGTTGGTCGGGTCCCACACGTATTGTGTACCTAGCGTTTTTGATGTTTGGTCCGTAACGAATGGACGGCGAAAGCATATAAGGATACCTGTTTTCCTTGAGAGCAACGGAAGAAAGTGAGTATGTGTTATTTGATTTTGTAGCTTAGGAGGGTGCAATCTCCCCACATGTGTGGTTCTGAGCCCTGATTTTGATATGCAGTAGAGGTGATACAGGATGATGAGTAAGCAGCGAGAAGATACAAGCAAGCGGAGGATACCTGCGGTAAGTAGAGAAGAACGTCTACAGAACCTACGTTTCTAATCATATCGGTGTCACGTGCGGCACAGAACACCATCGTCTCTAAGGATTTCAAAAAGTGGAAAGTATACTGGGATTACATCATCCTCTCTCGAAGGGGCAAGCCAGTTTTCATCATCCGGCATGATCACTAGCCTGTAAAAGTGCTGTTTGCAATATCGATTCGGCTGCCGCATGATGCCAGCAAGGAAAGAACTTTCTTTGTCAGTCAAGACATGATTTGCTCCATGAAGGTATTTTTTCGCATCTAGTACACATAAGCAGAGACCGGAATCAAGTCCCGGAATATAGGTTTGCGACGGTAGTATCGACAGTGCAATCAATTTACATGACACCCCCTTTGAGGAAGCACGGCTTACTCTCACGTGCCATGTTCGATTCTCGGTCATTTGAACATGGAGGTGCAGATCCACAAATTAGACAAGAAAATGAGGCGTGAAGAATCAATCTCAAGAGCAGCAGGACGTCCACATACCCGTAGTGCCTTGAAATTCGTTAGCGTAGGTACCACCCCACACGTGACAAAGGTTGCAGAGTTGTAAGAATGTAGTACCATTCGCACGTCTCTCATCTATTCCCTATACCCAGAAATCGGTCTAAGATATCATCGCTATAAATCGCATCATAATACGAAGCGCCGCTAAGTGTGCGCGCAAAGCGTAACAAAGTCATTCCTGAAGTTGTGGTCGTGGCGCCATATCGCGCGATCATTACGCGACCTTGTGTGTCCGCCCACCCGTATATAACGCCATAGATTGTCCTCAGAAAGTCTGAGCGCTCGCTGGCGCTATTAAACGTCTTCGTTGAAGACGCTTGAGAACACACAATCGATAAAAAGAAGAAAAGGTCGTCTACTGCGACCGCGGTGAATGCGCACCACTACCTGGCCGACTCCCATACGGTGATTCATCATCGAAACCCTGGAAGCTATCACCATCATCACCCATATTAATATCTTCGCCGTCGCCGAACTGCGGCTGCCTTACGACCGGATACATCATCGGTGGTGCCGGAGGCGGAACACCAGCCTTGCTA
This sequence comes from Leptosphaerulina australis, assembly GCA_026120165.1. Taxonomy (NCBI): domain Eukaryota; kingdom Fungi; phylum Ascomycota; class Dothideomycetes; order Pleosporales; family Didymellaceae; genus Leptosphaerulina; species Leptosphaerulina australis. The sequence goes on from JALRMI010000059.1 coordinate 59,867, forward strand.
ATCTGCTCTGCCAGACTAGGCTTCTCAGCCAGATTGTTCAACATGGCGCGGCTTGCATCCAGCATCGACACAGCATAGTCGAGGAAGTCTGCACGCTTGGAAGAGACAGAAAGTGTCCAGCGGTACTCGCGCAGCCTGAGCTTGTAAAATTCAGCTTCTTCGCGCGCTGGTGCGGTGGCCCAAAGAAGCGAGCCAAATGTGCCAATTAGGGTGAAGTTCACCTTCGAAGCAAAAAACCAGAAGGCTTGAAGATGTTCGGGCTTCAGACGGTTCACAAAGTCCATCGCGGAAATGAGACGAGTCTTTGCCGCATTGCGACACATGAAGAGTCCATAATTGTCCGGTTCCTTGGTATCAAGGGACTGCACGATGCGGCGGTGGAGGGTTATCTCAGTCGCAAAGTAAGCCAAGTGCAGATACCCTGTCGAGACAAGCTTGCTTTTACTCGGTGTGTGCATCTTGACTTCCGCAGGCAGCCTCTCATGCCACTGACGCAATTTGATCTGGACAGGCTTCGCCCTCGCCAGAATCAATTCTGTGGACTTCCGTCCCGCATTTGCAAAATCTTGGATCGCCGTCTGGGTGTAAAAGGTGTCCATGACTTCAGCCATGATCTGGGTAAGACCGATCATCTGTGCGAACAATATCCGGCTCCGGTGGTTCTCCTCTTGCTCTTCCTCTGTTTCCTCCTGTAGCGCCTCATAACCGTCTCCTTCTTCGTTAAAGTCTTCTTCTACGATCGGTTTTACGGCCCAGTTTGCGTTGAAGATGTGCGATGGTCGCCCGTGGATTAACGAGCTCCACTTGTCTTGCATATACAGCGCCCAAGCAATGCGTTTCCTCAACCCACGCTCCCAGTGAGGGATGGACCATGTTGTGCAGTCGAGATGGAGGCCCAACTCTTGCCCAATTGCTACCAGCTGTGTTGTTAGACTCCACGAATCTGCTTCTGGACGCTGCAACAATAGTAGTCCTGCCTGAATCGTCGACAGCTTTGGTCTTTCCATTGCTATCGTTAGCGACTTCATGGCGATGGCTTCTAATCGAGTAGCATCTGGTTTCGAATAGTTTGCAAGCTTTTGATCGAACGACCACCAGTTGAGAGCCAAGATGTACATCCCCGCAAGCAAGGCTGGCGAGAAACTTCTGTCACCACTACGATACCGTTCAATAAAGAGGTGTTTCTGGATGATAGGGTAGCCCGGGTGAACAACCTGGAAGTATATGTCAAGTAAGGCAGGACCATGTGGGTGAACGAGCTGTTCGACATGGCTCAGATAATTGGCCTCTTCAGCATGATCTTGTGTATTTTCGTCAGGAAGCATAATGAAACATTCATGATCATTAACTCGTCGTAGAGTTCCAAGATCAAAAGTGGACTCGTTGTGGATATCGAAGTGCGATAATCCTATGAGTGTAGGATCGAAAGGGGAACTTAGCCCGATGTACCTGCTGTGCTGGCGACGCTGCAGGCCCAAGGTCTCACCCAGTTGAGGCAGGTGGATATTTGCCGCCAGCAACGGCTGAGGCGGTGGAGGACTTGGCGCAGTTGCAGTGATGGTGGGCGTTGCGAGCGCTAGTGGGGGTGGCTCTGCATCAACGGATCTGCCGACAATGTTAGCTGCAGGACTTTGTGCGACAACATGTATAGCAGGGTCCGAGTATTTTGGAGGGTGCAATGGGCTGTTTGTAGTGTCTCTTTGATTGTGAACAAGCGCAATGTATGCTTCCATGTGTGCACGTGACATTGGTTTCAAGCGTGTGCGGCACAGCCCGTGGCAGTACTTGAATCTTGGAAAGAAAGAGGCGCAGTAGCGGAAAGTTTAAAAGCACACACCTCTTTTTCGATACGTTGGGAGAGTCCTTTTTGTCACCGTCGACTACCTTCCTCTTTCTTGGCAATGGGCTCTGTACAAAGGTACACTCTTGCTTGTGGAACTCGCACAAGACACACAGCGCAGCGCCCTCGTGTATCACACACCGGCTCTTCCTCCTCCTGCAAGCGTCACAAGGCCGTTCCTTCCTCGAACGAATGTTAGAGACAGGGCCGTTGGTTGACGTGGGTTTACCAGCAACGAGGTTCTCTTTCCCTGGCGAGAGCTTCTGTTGCTTGCGTGGACGAGCAGCGGCGATAGGCACCGGTGTTGGGCGTGGCATAGCAGGCTGTATAGCCAGTATGGTCGTCATATTGCTATCGGAGGGCACAAACAGTGCACGGCAGATAAGGGTAGGTTATCGGAAGAGGCTCGGCGTGGGCCTAGATACAGCAAACAGACAAGGTCTATACTGATGACAGACAACCGGCCGCTGGCTGGACGCCGGGAAATAAGTGCCGGGAAGGATGACAGGAGACAAGAGTGCCACAATGCACCAGTCACACAATGCTGGTGTAGATAGGGTCCAGATTGGGTAGTTGCTGGGGCTTATCGTGTGGGAGTAGTGTAGATGGCCCACAGGCTATATTCTGCCAGTAGGCGGAGAAATAAAGAGAATTGGGTAATCCTAGTTCCTGTGGATTCTTCAACAACAGATAGCCCGATCAAGGACCTAGGTTGCCGGTAACGGCTGCAAGAAGTATGAGATGTTTGGTGGTGCGTGCCGTCATTGAATACTTGCGGGTCAACTTGTAAGACGGACACGTGCGGCGATGACGGGCAAAGCCTGTGGGTTCGTGCTGGGAGATCTAGGACCCTGTGCGGGGGAGGGACAGATACATAATTCGGTGGAAGTCGCAAGAAACGTCAGTGTTGAGTGTTGTCGATGTCTTTTGAGGTTTATGCTTTACGCATCTGCGAACATGTGCCTGGATGGCTTGTGCTTCTGCCTGTTACGTGATAGCAAACCGAATGCGGCTAGAGGGTAGACGAGTAACCATCTGCAGGGCAGCAACCATCCGGACCCCAAGCAGATAAGGGCGTACGGAGCCAATGGGAGCGTCTTTGTCCCGCTGATGCTTTGATGCGCGTAAAATTATTATGCCAACTTTTGGAGGCTATCTCTTAGATCATCTCCGGCATCTAATTCGCGACGTAGTTCCCAGCAACACCAGCCAAGCAGTGAATTGCTGTTAGGTACTCAGTATTGGCATCTGCACGTCACCCGCGGTTCGAGCGACAACGTTGCCCTACTCAAGTACCTTGACGCATCATAATCTACCGCCTATCACTCTGCGCGGACCGTTTGGGAAGGAACTCGCCAGACCGCGCTTTGCCGTTTGACACTTAACGTCGGTGTTGTTGCTGGAAGAAGTGCATCTCTGTAGGTAATGGTCATGCAGAATGATGATGAGCCTTCGTACGTGTTCAAGATTTGTTTGGAAATGCTTGTAACATGAATGCAACGGGCCAATCAAGATGGTTCTTGAATCTGCAGCCTTGCAGTCGAGTCCACTGCACGTGTCCCCGGACCCTTCATGATATGATCTCCGCTCCGCCCCAGCCCCGTCATCTCTCACCGCTCACGCTTCGGGAAAGGCTTCCACTATTCCGAGACCGGCCGTTGAGAGCCCGAGAATCTCCGCCAATCTCGGTCGTGTGCTCTTTCCAAGGCTCACCTTATGTCATACGTCCGCTTGCCACTGTGCAACACGACTCGGTTACAGATTAGAGCCTACCGCGGCAGATTGGGCAACGCCAAACCTTCCAAGGCACCAGAGTCTGGCAAAATCAATACATGTACGTAAACTACCAGGCTAGCTTTGGATGGTCAGCAACCTCAAACTTGCTGCTGGAGGCTACATGCAGCAAAAAGACGCATGAGGGGAATACCAGATTCCCTGGCTGCCGTTCCCACGTCTGCGTGATCTGTGCAATTTTGACTCATTTGTACATGGCAGAGGCGTACATGGCAGAGGCGTACACAGCTGCAATCAATCTCGAGGCTGCGCTCCTCGCTCCGCCTACCATAACCAGTCTCGAGACTTGCCCACTGGGTCGTTGCAGATCCAGAGTTCCAGATATCCGTTACAAATGATTTCGTCGAAATCTGCATGTGATTGACAGTGGAGGCCTTGATGCTCTGGCGCGATGGCGACCGGGTGGCATCTCAGCTCCAGCGCTGGGGATAGGCTGGGCCGGTTCTGTCTAGCGTACGTACCGTTGGGCTGGTTGGGATGATGTCGAAGAGGGCCCGATTCAAAGGTCTAGAGTCAAATGATACTGCGACAGGAAACCTTCTTGGTGCATACTGCTGCGGCACGAGTGCTTACGAAACACATCTCATTATAGCCTGAAATCCATATGTGATCTCTCTATTGCTAGCGACTGTCGCTATTTTCTTGGTAATCAATTACCACGGTAGGCGATGGTGGGCTCAGTGCGAAAACGGAACTTCATGCTGCAGGTCTTGACATGAGCCTGGAGTGGACAAAGGAGGTTGCTGAACCATTTGCGTGAGACCGAATGAGGACGCAGATGAAATGCATTAGAGTCAGGGATACGGATGAATCTGGAAACCAGTCAGGATAGGAACCTAAAGATTGACGGTGCCTTCTCGGATATTTCGCATTATTGTAATATAATTGACGTGGCAGATGACTTTCGGCTCCAATATGCAGGGTATTGCACTGGAGGATATCCAAGGATGCAAGCCTTCCATTCGAAACGTATGAGTTCATACCACAAGATGTTCGAAGCGCTTCGATGAAGTGATGCTTTGATTTTCCCTAAGAATTGGCGGTAGCTAACATAGGCACATTACTCCTGCTCAGCAGAGAGCACCTAAGACCTACTCTTTCGTAGCCCAATGCCTCACCAAGCTTGTGCAATAGCCGTATGTACAAGGTGGGCCTCTCCTCTGGCCTCTGCTAGTTCTGTTGCCGCGGGTGTCCAAATGACCTGTATAGCTCTAACTCCAGCATGTTGTTCGTTCCGCCATTATCATGTCGTCGTTATATCTAACATGTCGCGCTCAAAATAGACAAAAGAAGCTGGAATATGTCGCTGCAGGGTGCCATGCCCCATCGTGGGTCGGTGGACGCAGCGATTGCGGTCGTCGAATCGGCAAGGGGAGCTCCCCTACAGATAAATGCAGTGTGCGTTATCTTAGTGCATAGGAGGCTGGTAGTTGATCGGTCGCCTGGTGATGGGCTGTCAGTGCTGGTACTGTCACTTATGGAAAAAGGTATACATACTTGAACAGAAGAATGTGTGGCTCAGGCTCGTGCACCTCATAGTGTTCCCACCCTAAGCTCTGCGCATCTATTAGCAAGATATGCAATTTTGATAGTCAATCTCCTGTACCTGAGTAATGCCTAGTGCCCTCCACTCCTCTTCCCACAACAACTTCAGTGTACCTCTAGCGCCATCAAAATAGTCCTTGGGAATAATTTTGAGCATCTGCTTAGGCAGCTGTACGTGGCGGTACTCATATTGGTCATCAGAGTATCTATTTACATGGTTAGCGGACGCGCCCACTGGGTTCCGCATAAACAACGCACCTTGCCGAGTAGTGAATTGCATCAACAAACTCGTCCAACTTCTCTTTCTCATGTTCAGACAATGCACGCGGCTTCTTGTTACGGCGCGTGAAATCGATATCCATATCTGCGGTCATTTCAAGGGTCGGATTGCTACGAGGGAGAAGCTCGTATGCTCGTGCAGTAGGTTTGGCGAGGGTGAGTGTAGTGGGGCAGGCAACGGGGACTCGATTGGCAAAGAAGCGCGGTCGTGGCGCAACTTTTAATGCTGTGCTTGTGTGACGATGGCGGTAGTTTGAGCTGGTAGAAAGAGAGGAAGGGTTCGAGCGCACCAGAATAACAAACAGATGTTTACAGTAGTCATGGAAATTTGGACACCACGCACCGACCCCGCGCTAAGTGCCTAGCTCACCGGCTCCACCGCGCCTGCCACGTTCCTATCAAGACCACACTTCATTCAATGGCCATGCATCTAGTAGAAAACAATATGCGTCTTCCATGAACATCCTGCTTCGTATGTCTCGAGGCCGCGTGTGCAAAAGAGATGAAAATGATATTATCTCAGGACTTCATTCGGTAAGCTGCCTTTGGCGATTATACAGCTTATCGTACCCACAAAGTGAAACTTATTGAACTTTTCAACCACTTCTGCTTGTGTCACTCCATCGTGCTTGAGTACGCCAGTAAATGCTTTAGATCTGAACGTTCATCTTTAGTGACTGACACCTAGTTTCTGCCTATGAGCTGCATGTTGTGATGAAGAATAAATCTAGCTACAAGACCATCCCTCCTTGGCAAGGACTTAAACTCACCCACATTGAATTATAGTGCCGGCTGCGGCGGCTGCACCATCTTGTGGACAATCACGACAACTTTTATGCACAAATGCAGATGAAAACCACTCACCAAAGTTACTCTATAGTGGAAATGGTTAGATAATGTTGCTTATTGCTGCGTATGTACTTGATGTACCGATGAACCAAGACAGGTCTTTGCCTGATCATTATTGTTATTTGGTCTATTTACCGTCTGTTTTGTGCTTACGGGTCCACGCAGACTCTTGCTTATAGGAAGAACTCTATGAGAAAGCCTTTCGTGTTGCCTGGGTCATAGGGAAGAGCCATATGTATTCAACGTTATGAATTCTGCCATTGGTAATGCAGATAGTAAGATATACAAGATTGAGTTGCTTTATATCACGCCGGCACCTTGTTCCTTGGAGAATACCCCAGCTCTCAGTCCTTGGCCGATAGGTCGCCGATAGCTAGGATGATGTGGTGCTGAGTACATTCCTTGACAATTACTCCCTCGTTTCCGATCCTGACATCCAATGGATGCAAAAACTGACTACAATCCAACGAAGCCACCAGTTTATTTAGGAAGGGGATGGGTTTGTCTTTCGCGTTGCTGAGGTGCGAGTGGATGTGCAATTATTGCAATGTCTGAAAACTTAATCGCTCACAAAGCACGTATATCTTACCGCAGAATTCTCTGACATTTTGGGATGCTGTGTTTCACAAGATAACTCACTGTTCACTACCTTTGGACCTATGCGCTATATGTTGTTCAAAAAAGTAAGCTAGACTGGCAACAGGAATCGCTGGTTATGGCAACTGTGTACGCAAATATCTACCTCGCTATCTCTGCAGGCAAAATTCCAATTAGCACTGACGCCCTTCTCACATACAAGAAGCCTAAGGTGATTCAAGTAGAACTGTCGCATTCCGTCAACCCCATTTTCTTTGTTGAAATCTACATGCGCACGGTCGTACCCCACAATGTAAGTTTACACCAAACGTTCAATGAGGTTACTACTAGTAGGCCTCTACTGCTCACATGAGCATGAACACTTCAAAGGGAATCTTTGCATCACGCGGGCCTTACTTTGATAGCTGTGAGCTTTATTGTGAACATTGCAAACGTTCACACTGTAGGTATAGCAGGCTATCTTTTCAGAACGATATAGGCATATTTGCGACTATGACTAGGAACCATTGTGAGATATGTTGGAGAATGTGGCTCAATTACTGGAAGCTCAGTAACCAACCGCTCAAAGTGGCAGCTTACGTTCCCGGCGGATTGTGTACTATTCATTGTCAAAGAAATGGCGGTGTGCCCTTCGAGTATCGTATTATCAGTTCGTGACCGTTCCATGGGGTTTCTCTGCTTTTGGGTGTTGAAGTGCACAATAATCTCAAAACTTGCACTCGGTATTTGGTTTAAGAGGCAGACATGAGGTGCATCGATTCCCCCACATTTGTATGCCATGTATTCACGACAGCCAAGTGAAAAGCGAATATTCTGAGCGTCTTCAACCTTGCGAGAAAAACAAGCCATGAAGCCTGTATGAGGTACTCTAGTCCTTTTGGTGAAACGGCTTCTGCGCAACGAACCTCACATGCAATCCTTCTATCAACGTGGCATGACCGCGAATTCAAACTAGATAAGACTAACAGCGGCCACAGAGATTTCAAAGTTCCCTGAACATTCAGGTATGTGCATGTTTGAGAAAGCCTTATGTAAAGTTTCCTGGATGTTCCTAGAACAGTTTTTCTTGTGACACTATTGCAAGCTGGGCCAGGCATGCTTGCGGTCCAGGGCTGTTTAATACTACCAGATCAACTATTTGTACTTGTCTTGAATCTTTGGGGATGAAATTGAGTTGTTGAAAATGTTTTCTCGGTTCCTTAAAGCATTTATGTATGCTCCATGAAGAATGCGGACAGTCTTCTTGATCTTTGTTCTCATTGTTTACTTCTTCTTTATAGTTTCGAATTTACTGTCGAGTTTCTTTTATTTTCTTCATCAGACGTTGGTCGACCGCCCACACCTGCGGTCGTGCTCTCGCTTTCATTATCTTCAAATTAATAATGCTACAGGTCGACAACCCCATTGGTTTTACACGCTACCATGTGTCTGAGAAATGTTTGGTCAACCCCTTGGTAGTGATTCCACGAAGAGAGATTTTCCATTAACAACTTGGCGAGGAAGATGCAGGCATTCCAAATGACAGCAAGAGTGTCTTGATGGTAAAGCTGTAGATTTGTCGCTGTATATTACAGAATGCGAATAGAGTACTGAGAACCTGTGTAGCGCATTAAAGGGGACCTTACCCTCAGTTGCAAATTATCTTTTCCCGGAAGTCCTGGTGCAAACATCATGGTAATTGCCTGTGGATACGTACGGTCACTCGCTGCTAGCTCAAGATCCCTTTATATCTTGCTTTTGCATCTGCCATTATTTGCAAAACATGGATTATCAATTGCACTCTTCGTTCACCCATAATACCCTATAGAGCATATCTCAGCCACCATGTAGACCTCAAATCGTGTGCATCATCTTTGGGGCTTGCAAATTACAGAACGAAATCCTTCCATCCGATTGTTCAATCAGATTCTCTCCAGTAAGTCTCTCATCACATTTCACTCCTTTCCCTACGCCTTGCCTCACCACCCTACTTCATTCTCTCTGCACCCTCGATACCATTTTACCTCTTACTACCACTCATATCCCACGCCATAGCATCTCCTTCTCCTCCCCAGATCTTCGCCGTGTTCGTCCCCAATACTGTTCCCTCCTCTTCCCCCCTCAGATTGTCTCTGCTTGTACCTTTCTTCGACCAGCTCTCTGCTTTCTCTCCATTACCCCTCTCTCCCGTTTTGTTGTTAAATCTCTGCAATTTAACACCAGGCTCTTCTCCGTGTTTAGCCCCAGAAGGTTGACAATGGCAATGTTCCTGTTGCGCTAGATGCACTTGACTTTCCCCATTGTCCCTCGCAAACTCCGCGTCTTGATGCACGCGGTGCTGAGTACGTTGCAGACAACTCTCTCTGGTAAACCGAATAAAAATATACAGGATAAGGAGGACGAGGATGGTAGCGGTTAGAACGGTAAGGGCGAGGATCAAGGGAGTCGACGCCATTGCTGCAATTCGTGAAAAGAATGATACAAGTTGATAGTTGTAACTTAGAGGCGCAATGTGTTGTTCTGTGATATTTCAGGCAAACGGTCAGGATCCGACCAACCTTACTACAGTTGGATGATTAGTCGTTGTACAGGACGGTCTCGTGCAGTAGAGAAGCACGCTCGGCTCGAGGTTTACAGGCTCTGAAGTATTACAATCCGCGTACAAACGCTCTTGTGCTACGTAGGGATACGACAGGAATGATTTACCGGAACGGGAAAGTGAACAATGCAAGAAACTTGAAAGAGAGCTCGGAACATTGATCGAGCAAGTTGGCATTGGGATATCTTAAAAGAGACCATATGCGCCACACCCTTTCGCTGATAACACCGTACTGAATAATTGCACGCCAGCGCGGCATGTACCCCCTTCCTCAATTACAAATATAACATGATACAAAATGGTATCTTTACGTACGAAAACACCTTAAAAAACCAGCAGCTTTGGCCCCTCGATATGCATACCACGCACAGCGCAGCACAGCCCATACTCTCCTCAATCATTAACTCTCTTGACCCTCCTCAGCAAGTCATGTCTCTGGGCATCCCTCACTCCATATATCACAAGACTGCCCACAGCCATCTAGGCAAAGAAGCAGAACAGCGCAGCAACACCCAATCCCATCACGACCGACCACTTCCCCGTCGCAACGGTATTCTTAGCCCCTATCGAAAAAGCGGACTGTGTCGGAGTTGACTTGCCAGTGGATAATGTACCATTCGCCGAACTCTCGTTTGGCTCGCCTGTCGAAAGTGAAGTAGTACTGGCAGTCGCCACAGGAACAGACTCCAGCGTTCTCGTAAGCGTCGTTTGGCTTACAATACTACTTGAAGTTCCCTGTACCGTATTTTCAGTTCCGTCCACTTTAGGTAGAGTGGCAGAGCTCGTCTGACTCACCACCTCAGATGCAGTAGGAGTCGCGGGATACATCTGTGCAAGAAGTACCATCACATCGGCAGGAAGATCTTTGTACCACTGTGGTGTTGCAGAGCCAGTTGGTAACACAATATCGGTACCAGTCTCTGTAGGCATTGCTGTCCTCAGGACGGAGAGAACAGAAAACTTCGTTGGGTCCATAGTAGCTGGGTCTATGGCACGCGCGATCAGGTCGGCAACGGCGTGGATGTTGGGGTGTGCAGAAGTTGCTATGCTGGTGGTAGCGAGGGCGCCGACGGAAAGGATAATCGTTGACTTCATATTTACGATGAGGATGTTCTGATATCAGTGTGATGCAGCAGTATCGCGTTGCGAGTCTGACACAGTGTGTGTCTATGTGTGGGTGTGTGTGGAGAGATGTCGTGTTATCGCTTTTATAGACGAACAAGGTGAGCGCGAGTTGCTCGTAGGCAGGTACCCGAAAACTTGCAGAAGATGAAGGTAAAGGCGATTTTAAAATTGCCCTTGCGCCAGATGAGCTGAAAGATGTATGTAAACAGCTAAAGATGTGATGCCCCGAAATAGCCAAACAATGGTTCTTGTGTGATTGAACGCAACGGTAAGACGCTAATGATGATATGGTTGAATGTCAAGGCCGGGTTCCTGCATGCTCCTCCTGGCTACAAGACTGTTTGAACCTATCACAAAGCGCCTGATGAGAAGAGTGATAGTACAGGTGTAACGTTTTTGGCCAGTAGTTTTTCGGTTGTTGATGAACGATCATACAACCACAGAGTGATAGGTGCTGAGTATGTGGAAGAGAAACTAACTTGGAGAAACCAAAGAAGGATTCAAATGCGCACTGCGCTGTGTGTTTGATGAAACGAAGTAGTGAAGATGAGAAGGACGGCAAGACTAGCAAGATGAATGATGCATATATCCATGTCCTTGACAAAGACACGTTAACCTCTTTTCAGAGTTTTCAAACCTGCCATTCGAACTAGGTGTCAAGGCACAAAACGTGAAGCCATGTTTGTGAGGTTGGTGTTCGACTTTGCCCCTGATGTCGAAGATGGTGGTTGGTCACTGTTTCGCGCTACACCATGTCTTGCGTTCCGTGACAACCCCATGTTTCCCATGTTTCAAACATTTTAGTTTCACGAATTAATACACAAGCATATCCAAAGAAATCGAGAAAATCAGGACATTTGCAAAGACTGATGTGCGGAGTGGTTGGAAGGAGGGTTTGAGAGATAGCAGGGGGAGAAGGAGCCTACTCACACTGACTCCAACTTTCCAGCATAATCGTACACCAACCTGACCCGCTGAACCTCATTTTTATCCGTCTTCCTCACCACAACTCGTCTGGTGAATTTCCTCTCTCCACCAATCTCTGCAAATCCCCAGATCTGCCACCCAGTCCATTTGTTTCCCTCGTTATCTACAAAGCTCTCAATCACATCCCCTTCCTCTGTCTCCTTCAGCCATCCCTCGGCGAGGTACTTTGCATCCTCCTCAACAAGCCCCTTTCCTTTTGCTTCCTCAAGCACAGCAGCAAGTGTGGTGTATCTTGAGCGACCTTTGAGTGTACCAAATAGCCAATCCGAGTGTCCACGCCACTGCCAGTCGAGCGTACGCTTTTCGGAGCTGCCCTTTAACCCGCCAGAAACGAGCTGATCGATATCGATTTGTGAGGCCCCATCCTCGGTGGTGTGGTGCTTCAGGTGCTGAGTTACAGTCGCGGCACCGAGAGCTTTGCGAGTGAGCCAGCCGATACCTTGGAGAGAGAGAACAGGGTCAAAGGCATCAGAAAGGGTTTTGTTCTGAGTTGCACGTTAGCATGGATGGGAAATGGCAAGGTGAACCATATACCATAACCCATTTCCCTTGAAGGTTCTTCACATTCACAGATGCTGGCGCGGCCATTTTAATTGTGGTGTGACCCTTCCTATTTGTACACTTCAAATCTGTGATGTTGAATGATGCAATGCAATTTTTGACTTTAATAGGGATTTGATGAAGCAATTAAAGACGAATGCAGCCTTACAACCGGATCGTGAAGGTCTTAAATATTCACCCATATGTTCCGCCCAGGTTCCAAGCCCCTCATGCCATGCCTTCCTTCACATGGCACGTGGTTTCGTACCTGCATGTGCGCGTCACGCGAGAGGAATTGCCTAGGTATCTTCTCTATTAGGTTAGCTCTTCCGCGGGGATGCCCTGCATGGCCGAACTACCCCATGGGCACCAATCCTATCCTAGCAGAACGTCGGTGGTTTGCGAGATGATGCCATGAATGTGGCTTTGCTCGTCTTGGGCCGAGAAATCTCATGTGCGGTCGTCGAGATTATTGGGCGAGGAATGATGGTATACGCGGCGTGATGCTTCGGAGAGGAAGGCGCAGTTGATTGCGGAGGAAGAGTGGTAAATTGGCATTTGGCAGGTCACATTTTAAGGCACCCCTATGTGTACTGTTGAGAGACTGACTGTGATCTGGGATGGTTCTGAGTAGAGTGACAGGAAGCAGATAGAATTGAGAATGGTTGGAAAAAAAAGTGAGACACCACACAACTCCTGCCGACCTGGAGCTGTACTGGCACGCTCAGATAGACAACCTTGCCCGATGAAGTATTAGAGTATCTTCATACAAACTTGCTCGCACTCCTCGTGTGCTATTCCTTGTCTTTTCGGAACCACCTGCTTCAGACCTTACATTTCGTTCGTTTCCACATCAGGCACCACACAGAATCCCAGCAACCCTGACCCCCAAATCCAGCACTGCAAGATGCTCATCGCCTCCGTCTACAAGCCTCTTATCTGTCTCACTGAACACACCTGCCAAGCGTACCTTCTTAACATCTTCCACCCTCTCATCGAACATGACCTGCTCATATAATTGTCCAACCGTCTGGCTTGCACTCCACCCCTCCGCAATCATATTTTCTACCACCTTGGCAATCTCATTGTACCGTATGCTCCGACTCGAGCTCCTAGGAAACAGCGAGTCTGAGAATGTGTTGAGTGTAGAGGCTGGAATCACGCCTGCAATCTCGGCAATGGACTGTAGAGAGACGGTGCCTGATACACCTGGCGTATCTACAAGAGTAATCTCGGAATCGACATCCATCTCGTTCTCATCATCAATAACGTGTTTGCTTCCCATCTCTGACGCTTCAGGTGGCCGCATCGCGCTTACTAACCTTGCTGCAGATTGCAAAAACGTGATTGCCTTCCTCAAGTCGCCGTCTGCGACTCTAACTAACTCTTCACTCACGCCTACATCCAAGCTTACACCCTCTAGCCTCGCAATATCTTCAACACGCTTCACAGCATTCCCCTGATCCAAACTCTTGAAGCGGAACTTACTGCATCTTGATGCCAAGGGGTCGATGATTCGCGTAACATAATTGCACACAAGACAGAACCTCGTCATCTTACTGTACGTCTCCATCGTCCGTCGTAAGGCAGACTGTGCATCCTGTGTCATACTATCCGCTTCGTCGAGAACAATGATCTTGAATGGCGGGCAGGGATACTTGTCTCTATATCTGACCATCTTGCCGCCCTCATTGCTATCCTTGTCTTTCGTCATGACATTATATGTTGGCGCAGAACTGAGCTGCTGGCGCGCGAAGTCTTTGACTTTTTGGCGGACAATGCTGATGCCGCGCTCGTCGGAAGCGTTGAGTTCGAGAACGCGCGATTTCATAAGTTCTGGGCCATAGAGCTGCTTTGCAAGAGCGAGGATTGTGGACGTCTTGCCTGTCCCTGGTGGTCCGTAGAAGAGCATGTGCGGGAGATTGGAGGATTGAAGGGTACGCGAGAGAATTTGTATGGTATTGTCTTGTGCAGTGACTTCTGAGAGAGTCTTTGGGCGACTGGGAAAGTTCAGTCAGTATTTCTTGTATACAGCTCGTAATAATGTTGGCACTATACTATTTCTCGACCCATGGTTGCAGGCGGTCAGGCTGCTGCTTTGTGCTAGGAACTTTAGATGAATTGGCTTGCGCAGCGGCTTGTTGCCGTGCCTTGAGATTGAAAAAGTCCGCCATTCTGTACAATTGTGTTGTATGGTCGAGACGTGGGGATGAGAAAGCGAGAGCTAAAGTGGAACGCGCGACGCGACTGACAAGCGCGCGTTCACGTTCATGCAAGCGCACGGTCCACAAAACTGCAGATGGAATTCATGTTTTTAATGTCCGAGTGATCGTCGTTCATTTTTACGGATCTAGCGTGCTATGTGCTTATAAAAGGTCCATCCTCCATGACATCGACCTAAGCATATCCATTCACTCTCAAATTATGCCTACGTTCGATCGATTGGACCTATGCGCGAAAGGCATAACGATCAGAGAAACTCTACTTTCCCTTCAAGCTACTAGCCTTCAACCTCTTAGCCAGCTGTACAGAATCGGAGTCGGAGCCATTGGAGGGCTGTCGCGCAATGTTGCGATGAGCGGCCCCCCTACTGGCAGAATGTGAAGCAAAAGAAGATGAATGCGAAGTATAATGAGATCGTTTAGAGGGGCGCTCACCACTTTCTTTGAGGATTGTTAACAATGTTGCCCAGCCTCCTGTATGCTGGAGTGCTGAGCCTTCTGATGTGTCATGTGTCGATGCGACCTTGAAAAGGAGGGACTCCTCGTCCTGCAGCACCCATCAGTACAAAGCTAAGTTTGTAGGACTTGATGACTTACTTTTGACAGGATACCTAGGCTGTGGATGAAGCAAAGAAGATGGAAATTTGAGATGGCGTTGAGGCCACTCGTAGTGTTGAGAGCAAGCCCATTTGCCTTCGCATTGAGTGACTTGCTCAGCGCTGACACGTCGGGCATCTCGCCCATGATCTCGCGGTTCTCGATTGGAAACTTACCTCCCGTGAAGAGAGGATTGGGTTGTGTAGGGAAGCCATGCGTGAGTGTGACTAGCAAGTATTCGACAGGGAAGTCTGGTTTTGCATTCTCCTGCACGTTGGCGCCATGTTCGTTGATACGTCTGTAAAAGACTTCTGGAATGTACCGTGACTTGTTCAAAGTCTCGTTGTCTGCCTCGTCCTGCACCAGCATGACTGAGGGTTCAGCTGAGGGCTCAATGATGTCCGCACGCACCATCTCCACCGCCGAGTTCGATGCTTGGTACGATGAGATGCCAATCTGCCCTTCGGCATCGCCACTGATGACGCAGGTCACAAAGTTCGACCCGAATTGGCCAGTTTCACTCCACTTCGATGGCCGTGGATATTTTGCCTGGTACCTTGCTGCGAAGGTTATCTCCAGAGATGAGAGGAAATACGAGTCGGCATGACGTTTGCAGATGACTGAGCCATCGCCCTTGTCTGCATCCAAAAGATCTGTAAACATCACACCAACCCTTTGCAGCCCGCACTGTGCGGCAATCTCGTCAATCTCCTTCTCATTTTCCCAGTCGCCCAGCGAAATGCCGTCCACTTCGTTGACCTGTGGCGGCTCGTATATCGTCTCGACAACAGCTTTTGTCCCCAGTGGAACCTCAGTATACTCCTCATATCGGCCATACAAAAAGCCCAGTCGCTGACACCCTGTATTTCTCCAAAAGTTGATCAAATCGTCTACAACCTGTATTGATGCAAACTCAACATGGTCCACCATACGGTACTCTTGCGGCTTGAGAGATATAGCACTGGGCTGACACTTTGTGCAAATGCCCTCTGGGAACGGCTTGTGGCCCGACGGGCAGTCGGGTCGTACACGATAGTATGGTTCGTTCAGCGGTGGTATATATGAGCTTCCGAGTTCAGGCCTGTTTTTTGCAGAGTTGACCTTTCGCAGATATGAGTGGAACGACAGGTGCTTGATTTTCTTTTCTGCGAGATATTCGGGGGAGTAGGGCTCCAGTGGCATGCAGTAGTCGCACATGCCCTTCGGTCCGTGTGTGCACATTCTCGCATCGCGTTTGCGCGGAATCTTCCCATCCAGTTTATCGAGTCGATCGTCGAGCGGCGACTGCTTGACCACTTCCCATGGGTTCTTGATCAGCTGTGGAGCCCCTCCAAGGGGCACAGAAGGCATGTCAGATTGCTCGACCGCTTTACCATTCAGGCGGGCTGCACCTGCTGGAGCTGTAGATGTGCCGTTCGGTATTGGGGAGTTTTCTTCGAAGGTCAGGAAGAGTTGTGCGCCATGTCTAAGGAACTATTAGCTACAAAGGCTGTATGAGGCAAGCTACGCACGATAGTCCAACTTGCTGGAAGGTTACGCCCTTCAGCGATACAATTTTCCTGGAATCTCCTCCATGAGGCTTGTTGCTTACTGCCACACTCGCAAGATCGACATTCTTGGGTAATTTCTCCGCCACCTGAGGCAGAATGTCCGTGAATGTAGTTGTGGGCTCGACGGTGAGGCGGAACTGGCCCTCTTTGCTCACAAACCGGAGGATCATGACGTATTGGTTTTAGCTAGAGAGTTGGACAGAGGTGCAATGCTGACTATGAGAGTACAGCTGGGAGGAGAAGTAAGTGGAGGTGGTTAGGTGATAAGTGTTCGCTACCATGCGCGTTCGAAGCTCGCGGAACTTAGTCGTCATTAAGTCCCGGCGGCAGGCACGACCGACAGGGATGTCCCGCCGCAAGCCCTAGCGCGACCTGTGAACGAACATCTGGCATCATTCACATCACAAAAGTGCCCAAGCATTCGCACTCACCTTCCGGACCTTTCTTACAGTCGCTCTTTTACTTTCTGCTGAACATCTCAAGGCTCTTCTGCCTTCCGGGAATAATATAAACAGCGAAACAGTAATTCGAGAAAGTCTGCACAGCAGCCCACCACCAAAATGTGGCCTTTCGACGCCGTCGACTGGCTCATGCTGCTGATCCCCGTTGCCTACCTATTCATTCTCCTCGGTTCACTTGCTGTCTTCTCGTCGCTCTACCGCAAGCGTAAAGCAGCTGCCGCCTCGTCCCTCGAGCCTTGGTTCCCACCGCATCTCCAGCGCAACATCTACCTGTCGCTCCTGCATCAAGAAGATCCGAAAGTACCAGACAGCATTCTTAAAGCTGCACTCTTGCGCCGTGCAACCGAAGATATTCACCGTATTGTGCAAATTAGGAACGCGAAACAGGCACTCCAGGTCCTGTTGCAGAGGGGCAGCGTCGGAGACGATTTGTGGAAGCGGTTTGAGCGGGCAGAGAAGGAGATTGAAGAGGAGCTCAGGGATGTTGTGCAGGAGGTGAGTCCCAAAACCCAAACCTTCAATAAATATAGAAAAACTGTTGTGCTGATAGAGAGTTAAGGCCAATGCATTCGCTCCCAACTGGGGCCAGACCATCTTCCAATCTGCCTCCGAAATGGCCCAAAACAACCACATTCGCGAGCGCCTTGACGAGATTCTTGCCAAAGCACCCGAGGAATCGCAGTGGTGGAACAGCCGCCGGGCCGCTATCCAGGGAGACTTCATGAAGGAGCTAGATGAGGAGAAGGTCAGGAGTCGCGAGGGCAGTGTTGCGGGGTCGACGAGTGTGGTCAATACACCCGCAGCTAGTGTGGCAGGGAGTGTGATGGGAGATGATGCGGTCATGGTTGAGAGCCCCAGTGGGAAGAAGAAGAAGAAGGGAAAGAAATGAGCGGTGATTTGTTTGCGGCGCCGGGAAAGCAGTACTGAGTGAGATGACCACTCTAGTAAAACGACAATAGGGGTTCATTCTATGCATTGCATTGCTGGCGTTGAGGTGTTGGCAGGGCCACAGTATGATACTTACGGACAGCGTTGACAGAAGCAGCGTGTACTTTATGGTGCGACGTTCACAGTTCACTCAACGCAAGGCGAACCTGACAGTATATGTTTATTGGTTTGAAATGGAAGACAGAACCGCAAAGTTGGACCATGTAATCAATTGCAATGCCATTACGCCATACCCATATTGACCCAAGTTCAGCCAATGTCATCGTACAAGCCTCCTTCGCTTTCTAATGAAATGGCGCTGTCAGGCACCAGATGTACAGTCACCGCTTCTCTTACGAACATCGATGTCTTCTCCATACAGTTCTTATCATCACCTACTTCCTCACAGGCCCACTAACGCCCGCACCAATAACACTCGGCAGCTCCTCACTGCCCATCGAGTACATCATACCAATGATAGTGCTGATCAAGAAAGCCAGTATGACACCCGTGCCAACGAATAACCAGAACTGAATTGAGATATCCTTTTTCTGGCATGCCGGGCCACCCCAGTGTGTGACCTTCTTGTTCTTACCCTCTCCAATTATGGTAGGTGAGCAGGCACAGCCAAAGCGATCCTGTTGAGTCTTGTCTTGAGCCTTGTGCAAGAGCTTGCACTTACCATGTCCAGAGCAGTTGAGTGTCGTCTTCTCGCAAGAGGCCAATGAATTGAAGAACGGTGGCAGGACGCCGCGGACGGTGCTATTGCTCTTCTTCGATGAAGTGAAGACTGGGAAGTCCTCTAGATCAGGGTACTCGGCCTTGGGGAAAGTAGAGGGCTCAGAGGTGAAGGAGAGGACTGCTTCGGAGTTCTGACGGTTGCCGCGAGCTTCGACGCCGGATGGCATGTCATAAGTGCCATAGGGCGCAACGCGGCGCTTCATGTTGCCAGAGGAAGATGGCATAGCAACGACGGTGATGTCAAGACCGCGCGCAGCAAGACCAGGGAGCGTATACTGAAGGGTTACGTGATCGATGTCATCGTTCTTATCGGCGCGGAAAATGGTCAAATACTCGTTGTGAAGGGTAGTCTTTTTAAGCGTGGAAAGCGCAGCATCAGCATCAATGCTTGCTGAGTATGTCTTTGCTTTAGGGTCAGCGTGCTTCGGCAGGGACTCGGCCTGTGTTGTGAAGTCCTCGACAAGGCGGTCATTATCTGCTGCTGGTGGGGGATTTGAAATCTCAAAAGATGACGTGGAAACACCACGAAGCTCTACACATCCTTTAGCTATCATCCATCTAATACATAAAGTAAATGCCTACTTGTTACGAGGCTCTCCTCAACGTCTTCGAGCCATACAAGCAGCTGAGCCTTTGATGTGTCCGCCTGCTGCCCGAAAAGCTTCTGCTGTCTCCCTCCAAATGTATCGATGCTCTTGATTGCTTCTGGATCGGCGTGCTTGATCGAATGGAATCGCGACAGACCGAGTCGCTGAGCAAGAATTAGTCGAGCTGTTTCAGGGTCGATGGGTGATGACGCTGGGGCGGCGTGGTTATTGGTGCCGTCGAAGGTAAAAACATGGCCATTCTTTGTTGCTGCGGCAGCGCAGTAAAGCGAGGAGGCGATGATGCCCCAGAATAACTTCATCGTGGCGGGGGAGTGATGAAGTTGAGATGTGTGTAGCTGCGGCGATACTATGTCCACAACGTCAGTCGCAGCTTCCCTTCCACATGTGGCCCGTGCTAAAGAGAGGCATTCACTTGCTGTGATTCGCCCACCTTTCATCGCTCACTCGCAATAACCAGTCCTGCGGAATCAGACCGCATGACTTATTGAAATATATTAGTTACCAAAGAGATTCGAAACCTTTCACTGCGGGTTTGCACGCCTCATGTCTCTTCATATCGCCTTCCATCTCTCATAACGCCTGTTGTCTCCCCGCATATCGGCGCCATGTTTAAGGCACAAATGCTGCGGCGGAACTTTTCAGTCTTCAACAGAGTGCCGACCTCGAGGATAGTACGTTCTGCTGCACGCGACGGTCATGAAAGTATTACAATACATCGTATACGGATACGAAAACCCTTCTTCAGCAGACAGCGGCTTGTAGGTGCAGTGGCCATTGCGACAGCTACCTATGGACTTAGACAATACCTTGGTCTGGAAGTTGAAATAGAGCAAGAAGAAGAGGAAAGAGTACGGAAGCCAGGCCGCTGGAAAAAGCAGGTGCGCAAGGAAGATGGAAGTCTAGAGGAGGTGGATGACGAGGAAGCAAATGAAGAGGACGAAGACGCGGAAGAAGATGACGACGACGACGATGAGTACGAGGATTATGACGATGCTGTCTTATTTCTCCCCACAGGGTTTTCGCGGCTGAAGCCTCAGACCTTCTATAAAGGCTCAGACCCAGAGTGGCAGGAGTTTAAGAAAGTTAGTCAAGATAAGAAGAGGATTGAGAGGATACGGCAGGAGCTTGTGGATTTGGTCCGCACCTCATGCAGTACACCAGCATATGTTGCAAAGATTGGAGAAGTCGACCATAAGAAAGGTCGAGCTTGGATAGAATTTAAGTTCCCAGACGGACCACCGCCGGAGTATGAACGTCCTGGCTATGAATTGACAGAAGATCTGGAATGGCGTAAAGCGACTCGACCAGTCGAACCTGCCCATCACTATCGACTCTCCAAAATCCTTTACCCTACCGCTGCCGCTGGCGCTTTGTACGAAGATACGAGGAGAAAAATGGAGCGGTCGTGGAATGAGTTTGCTGTATATATGGGCTGGGCGGAAAAGACAGAGCCTCATGTATTTCAGCAGTTGATGCAGCAATTATCGAACCCTTCACCGCCTGGAAGCCCTATTGCACCCACGGCAACCACAGCTCCCGTAGCCCCTTTGGGCACTTCGCTGCCAGGAAACACACAGCAGTCAACAACACAATCATCTCCATCACCAGAAGGCTCCGCAAAAGATCTTGGGTTTGCTCTTCCAGATCCGAAAGCGCTCACGCTTGATCTTGGGCAGTTTCGACAGGACTTTCAGAAGGCAAACAAGGATCATATCCCCCACTTGCCACGTGGTGCGTTTGGGGTCCATGCTTTGATTGAGGTATATGGAAGTAAAGCACGCTTAACGTTGAACGTGGTTGGTGTTTACGATCCTAAAGCTGGGCGCTATGTTGGACTCCATGCGAATATATGGAACCAGGCAGCACATCGACAGTCGCCAAAAGGAGGTCCATAGAATGATTGGGGGGTCCTTGAAGGAACGATCTAGGATTGCATTATTGGCGTACATAGGTCTGAGCGTACACGTTCTGCTTGCAAGCACTGCCTGGCGTTTTGGTGTAGGATACCTTGTGATTTGCAGGCTGTACAGTACAGCCAAATAAAGGAGTGCGCATGATATAGTTATCTTTTCTCATTTCAGCTAGGTATGTAAAGTCTACATCTCCTGTTCATCGTCCACTTTTATTCTTCATATGTGATGTGTGAATTCAGCCATGACCAGTAAGCCAATCAATTTTTGTTTTAGCAGTGAACAATGTTGATGTCTTGCTGACAGACGACTGCACAACTCCACTCCTTCAACTGGACCCGGCATTTGCCTGTAAAAAGACAAAGTGGAGGGATCTGATATGCGGGTATCCCTCTATGGCTTTAGTATCAGTGTGCGAAGGTAGGAGTGATGTGATTAAGCGTACCGGATTGTAGACCAGGTGGTGAAAGCCTCCAGTGCTCTATCGCTATGCTTTGCGAAATACCAATGATTGGGTCTTGTCGGCATAGCAATTGGACACCATATGCATACTAATGCTTTTTTTTTCCACGTCCACTAGCAACAGGAGGCATAGCTATAGCCATCATAGAGCTCTCGTTAGACGGTAACAGAAAGGCTGTTAGAATACATGGGATCGAGATGAAACTCGTATTTTGAAGCGACAGAGCTGGGTTGCAAAAAAAAAATCGAGACAGCACATGGCAGAAGCTTTGATAGCTAGCCATGTATACTTGGAGACATGGCTGCCTCTACACAAGCGGCAACACCGTCGATGAGGGATGATGCTTGGCGAACTGGATAATGCTAATAGATTGCGATTCATCGGCTTGAATGCAAATCTTGCATCCTGAATGTGGTAAATTGACTGTTGGTGTCGCCAGTGTATGTTTGCTGAAAATCAATGTCTTAACAAAGACCTACGCATACACCCAATTCTACTTGCAAGAGGTCCATGCGATAGTCTCGTTAAGCACGCCCCTTACCAGCCTTTTATGCATATTTGACTTCCTGGGCCTACGGCTTCTTGAGCTTATGGCTTCTTGATCCAGCTTTCTCCGTTTCCTTGATATCCACTTCTTTGTCGCTCTCATCTTCTTCCTTACCCACCTCCTCGCTACTGCTCTGCTTTGGCTAAGGTACCTGTACCATAGCCTCAGTCTCTATAGCATTAGAAACCACCTACTCTTTCGCACCAGCCTCAGCCGAGCTCGAGCCCTCTTCTCCGCTACTCTGCCCCTCCTGCTCACCTTCTTTCACGCTCACGCCCGCTTTGCTCGTATCCTTCGGGTCCTGGTCTTGTGTCTTCTCCACTTCCTTTGCTGTGGTAGAATCTTCGTTGCTCTCCTTTTTTTGTGTAGTCTTTATCGGACCAGCCGATAATGCAGGGTTCGCCGCGTCTTCGTGCATGGACGGCGGCGCATGGATAGGCTTTTGCTGCTCAAGCTTCGGCACTGTAGCAGGTGTCTGAGGGAGTGGTATAGAGCGTGGGGAAAGGATGTCAGGGAGCTCAACCGGCGGTAACGTGTTTCCCTCATGCTCATTCTTGTCTGCTGTAGCCGTAGCAGTGTTCGGTGATTTGGGCAGCGGTGTTGACTTCGGACTCAGTATATCGGCTGAGCTCTTCGAGTTCGTCTTCTCCGTCAACAACGGGTTGGTGGTTGAGATCTTGACAGGTGTGGGTTTCTTGCTCGCGGCAATCTTTGCTGCTTCAGCGCCCATCTGTCTTATCGCAAGATTCTGCTCTGAGGTTGCAACAGGTGTATTCTCCTTTGCATTGTTTCCACCACCAAGCGACCCAAACGACCCAACACCGGCAGACCCGAACGAGAAACCACCCGGCAGAGCACCAGCAAGTGGCGGTGGTGTCTTGCTTGGCGCTGGCTCAAAGAGAGATGTGGGCTTAGGTGGATTGGCAGTGAATTGTGTATCAACACCTAGCGCTTCGCGAAGTTCGTCGTACTCGTTCCATTCTTCGACCTCCTCTATGCCCTGTATGAAAACATTAGTGTTATATGCGTTATACGAGCATCATATAACGTACGCCAAGCACATAACCTTCTTTTACCAGGAGTGGGAGCTTCTTGCCTGCTGCACGCCGTTGAAACAGTTTCCTTCCTAATTCGTGTGTTGCTGTATCGAGACCAATGAATGGAATCTTATTCGCCTTCAAGATTGTCTCGATACGTGATGTTGCTGTAATGATGTGCGAGGAGCCTGCAGTCAAAGAAGTAAACAGGTAGATATTTGGGTCTTTGTCAAAGACAGCGAGCTCGGCCATGGTAGGCGGTGTGGGAAGCTTCGAGGAATAGTGGGGTAGCTTGTAGAAAGAAGCTCGTGAAAAGAGCAGGGAGATGGGTGAAAAGCGGGAGAGGTGAGGAAGGTATTATACAGTCGATTTTAGAGTAAGGAGAGAGCTCTTGTCCTGCAAGTGGGAGCAAGGGGTATCAAGATAAGTGCCAGATCGGTGTTTAGAATGAGGCCATTGCGACAATCGTGGCGGCGCTCGACCCCGCGCAGGGTCCGGCAGATCCCTGCAAAATGATCCACAGAGTTGCATAAGAAGAACAGTGAAGTTGTGTATCGTCGATATCGCATTGTAGAAGTAAAACAAATGAAATTAGATATTACATTGAATCACCAAGGCATTGAAAATCGGTATTCCAAATGAAATATGTGTATTTGAACATTGCTACGCGCCAACCATGCAGGCTGCTTTGGTGGTCTTTCCAGCAAGAGCGTTCATTAATGCATCACGCACTTCGAACTCTTCGAGGACTGCACCGAAGCTGAGAAATGTCAGTAGATACTCGTAAGGGGTCAACGTAGACTCACCCATAGCATCGCACCTTGGCGAGTAACTCTCCCTTGATAGCACCAATCTCTTCTTTTGTGAGTGTTTTGAAGTTTTGGTCCTTTAGAATCATCGCCCAGGCCATGATGGGTGTGATCTCACCGTCGAGAGGTAGCCTGGCACTAAGATCGAGCAGCTTCATCAGGTCTGGCATCGCAATATCCGGCATCTGATGGGGGTACTTCTCCTCTGGGCAGTTCGCAATGTGCGAGTCGGGCGGCGCGGTCGCCATGAGTGCGTGTCCGCTAATCGTTTCTTCGGCATCATGGGCACGTACCATGAGAAATTGCATATGGTCCATGCAAGGGCGCTCAAGACTGGAAGGCGCAGCAGTCAGACAAGGAGCGATTTGAATACTGAAATAAGACATACGGAGGATATACGAATGAAAGAAGAGAAGTGGTGTAGCAAGCGTGATAAGTTATTGCTGGGGTGGAGGAGAAAGGTAGGGCGTTCTGTCGTACGTTAAGACGAAGTCAACACCGATCTGATCGTAGTCCAGTGCGTTGACTTGTGGGGCTGGTTGCAGATTTCGTGAGTGCATCGATGTTTGCATCATCATGTCGTGCGAGACCGAGCCATTGCGGTGATGAACACTAGGTGGCGAGGTGTAACCAGTGGATGCTGATCCTGGCCCGTATCCAGATACACTGCCGCTCGAGCTATAAGTCGAGCTTTCTACGCTGGGGAGCCCATTAACAGGACTCGCAAGACTGTCGAAAGCGATACCGTGTGCCATGAGTAACTCTTTCAGTCGCCGGTTTTCTTCGACGTAGTGGTCCCGTTCTCGACTTGTGGTACCAAATGTCTCTTTCAGTCGGAGAACTTCTTGCTCGAGGGCTTTGATATACATTTCTTTCCTTTCGCGATGTGTCCTGGAATAGTATTGAGCACAAATTCACTGATTCCAGGAAGCTAGGTATACCTCTGCGCTTGCCGATTGAGCTCTTGACGCCGGGTCAAGGCTGGTTTGCTGTCCGGCTTAGGGCCTCTTCTTTTCGGTGCTTGTCCATCTGCACTCTGTCAGCCAATACCTGACATACTCCAAGTAATACACAAACCTCGTGTTGTCTTTTTTTCGGTCAAATTTTTAAAGAAACCAAATTGTACAAGCGGACTTTTTGATTCACTGCCTATTGATGACCACTGCCCTGTGCTCTCCATGGCAGACACAAAGCCGATCGAGCTGTCCCTCCTGCCACCATCTGACGGACATAGTGAAGGCCGACGGGAGGTAGGGGAGGGGTACTCGATGACAGTGCCGCATGAAGAGTAACCAGGCATCATGATTAGCGAGTCTGATCAGGATGTATATCGGTCGTGTGATATGGATAGGAAGACGGTGTGAAACGCTAATAGAAATTACAATAAGAGTAAATTAGAGATTTGAGGTGGGATAGGAGAGGCACGAGCGTGTATATGTAGTCGTGTTTGAGCATGGCACATTGAGAGAAGGCATGGATGCTGATGCCCGGTAGACCGGTAGCCGTGGGGTGTATGGGAAAATCTTATGCTGACGTCTGTACAGATGATCTTGGCGATACTCGACTTGTCTCTACCGCGTGTCCGCGAACGCAGAAGACAGGAAGGGCGAACAGTTGCTTGGACAAATGACGAAGGACGGTAGGCCGCATGAGTCGAGGGGGACAGTGTGAGGCATAAGCGCAACCAAAGCAGCTCGATCTCAAACATGAAAGAGAGCAATGCATAAGGTAAGCTGAAAGTGTACTCACCGCTGCCACTGTTGTATTCCCCCATACCGGGATTGGTCTGGATAGTGGTCGCCATATTATGAACGGTGCATAGGCCAGAGGGTACGCCTAGATATCTGACAGCCGTTTTTGTTGGTGCTGCTTGTCTAGAATACTGAGTCTGGGTTGACACGTACTAGAGGCTATCAGTCAACAGTCAACCCCTGCGCGAATCCGAAACATACACAGAACAGTTGCCACCAGACTCTCGAGGCTGACAGACAGGACCTAGTGAAAGAATTCGAAAAGCTACAACGATACAACCAGGCCCACTGTAAATGGAGCCTTTGCCGCGCAATTACCCAAGCAGCGAAGCCTGGAAAGGGTGAAAAAGGTAGAAGTGGCACGGTTGGGCAGTGGCTGAAGTGTAATCGAGACAAAAGATGGCACTGTACGCGTCGCAGGCGAGGGATCAAATAAGGCAACGGTACACTAAAGGGCGAGCGAATTGAGGACAGAAAGAAGACTCGGACGAAACCCTCACACTTACAGTGCGATCCTTAACGTGGTCTGACGGGCTCAATGCGTTGCGCGAACAAGTTCATCAGCGCAAGGAGCACAGCCCCAGCTGGAGATTTGGAATTCAGATTCGAAGCTTGAATACGTGCGGAACGAGCCGGCGGCACTGGACTAATTTGATTGATCAATAAGAGCGCGACGGGGGTGGAGAGTTTCCTTTATGAGAAGACGTGCGGCTCTGTGGAGGTCTAGAGGCGATCGCTGACTTAGACGGCGATCATCTTGCGTTAGACGTGACATATGTTCGACGCAGTAGCAGCGGTTAGAGTTCAGAACAAAGAGCGACTGAGCCGAGGACATGCAAGACATATTTTGTTTTTAATGGTGCTGAAGGCTGATGGGTCGCTAACGAACAGTCTGGCCCTGCTGCATTGGAACAAGGCTTGTGTGCCACAACGATCTCGCCCCTCAATGTCCACTTGCACGAATGACGACGCTACCTAGACCCCGAACTTCGTCGGGCCCGGGCCCTCTCTGTGCAACTACTCTGTATCACATGGACACTGTCCAGATTTTCCAGGATCGCTTGTTCGAAGGAACTTCATCCGTCCATACAGAGCCCTGTTCAAGTAGCGGCTCGCAATGTGCTTTTTCCCCGGCCCTGCTGTCTGGAGACGAAGCCGCCATATTGGGGTTGTTGCAGTCCCGGGTCTTCAAGGGATGGCTTTCTGACGAAAGAATGAAACGATGAATTGGCAACGCTTCAGGGTATTGCATATATTAATCAATTGTTTGTTCTGTTTGGCTTTGTTGCGCCTACTCCAACTTCTCGATCTACATGAGCCTCCTCTGCACTTCAGAACCATTAAAGCCAGACTGCTTTACAGCTTCGAGGGTAGTCAGGGCTTGTTCTCGAGGATGTTCTCAATCTCCTCCATGACCTCTGGCGTCAGCTTGGGAAGCAGCTTAAGAGCAGCGCAGTTATCATGGACCTGCTGCACCTTACTGGCACCCAGGATAACGGTAGAAACGTGAGGGTTCTTCGCAGCCCAGGCAAGAGCCAACTGGCTGGTAGATGCTCCAAGCTTCTCAGCAACCTTGGTCAACTTCTTGACCTTCTCGATCTTAGCCTGTCCCTTTTCGCTCTTCAGTTCCTCGACAGTCTTCGTGAAAAAGTCCTTGTTAGTAGCGAAGCGAGAGTCCTCAGGGATGCCCTCGTTGTATTTGCCAGTCAGCAGACCAGAGGCGAGCGGTGACCAGATGGTTGTGCCATACTGGAACTTTTCGTACAGAGGAGCGTACTCCTTCTCAAATCGTTCGCGATGGAAGGCGTTGTACTGAGGCTGCTCAACAATTGGAGCAATGAGGTTGTACTTCTCGGCGATTTCGTTCGCTTCCTGGATCTGAGCCGCGCTCCATTCCGAGGTGCCCCAGTAGTAGGCGAGATTCATGTGGATCGCCTGTGTGAATGCCTCGACAATCTCCTTCATAGGCACACTGACAACAAATTAGCACCGGGCAGAACTCGGGTTTTCTACAACATACTCAGGGTCGTGACGGTGAGCAAAGACAACATCGACGTAATCATGCTGCAGACGCTTCAAGGAGCTCTTCAGACCCTCGATGATATGCTTCTTGCTAAGGCCACGAGTGTTGGGCTCCTTCCTCATTGTTCCGAAGAACACCTTGGTGGACAAGACGTATTCATCACGCGGCCATGCAAGCTCCTTGAAGGCATTTCCCATCTCGATTTCACACTGTCCAGCAGAGTAGACCTCGGCAGTATCAAAGAAGTTGATACCATTGTCCCATGCTGCCTGCATGCATTCCTTTACGATGTTTCCTTTTTGCTAAATCATGTCAGCCTTACCGCTCCACCGCATCACTAACGGGCTCCTCACTGTTCCTCCATATGTCAACCAACCTCCAAGAGAGAAGACCGACACCTTGAGACCGGCAGGCCCAAGACGACGGAACTGCCAGTGTTGTCAGTGAGCTGTCTGGCGGGGGACCAGAGACCAAGCATTACCTCCATGTCCTTTGGATCGAACTTTGACTCGACGGCAGGCATTGTGATGACTGGAATGACTGTACACTAGTGTAGTCAATATTGATGATCAGGAGGTTTCAATTGCAAGTACAATGTGGTTGGGAGAACTTGATGAAGTACTGTGGCCTTCGGAGTTAAGCCATGACGTTTGTCAGTATTTGCCCCACTGTGTTTATAGCTGCGACCCCGCCATTGGGCCGCGGCAGATGTCAAAATCGAAAGAAGCGTCTTTGACCCATCAGAAACATGTTCAACATCTCGTCATGACTTCAATGAGCGCGGCCCACGATATATCACCATCAGCCCCGCCGTGCAGGATGAACATGATGGCGGCATGATTGCCGTTACATCCGCTTATGTGTGCTGCGGACGAGGCCAAGCACAGTCAGCCACACGCTCCCCACAAAATACGGAAAGCACGAAACTGCGGCACCTATCAAGAGCTGGTTTAGGGTTAGGAGAGACTGACCGGCAAAGCTTAGCCATAGGTTTTGTTTCGAAACACAAGTGTCACAGGAAAAGCTGACAGGTGCGGGAAACCTAACGAATCACGGCTCCAGAACGCCTCAGCGCTTGACCATCCACAATCACCGCAGCAGCAAGGATTGGTAGACGTTCACTCATCCAGTCCGAGACCCCCTGAGCACGAATTGCTTACTCTCTGAGATGAGTACCGTCAGCTAGTATTTAAATAGTTGCTCTGCCTCTTCCTTCTGCTCATCACGGACTCACTCAGCCACTTTATCCACTCAGAATCTCCTTTGCTGGTCTAGGGGTTCTTTCTTTCTGTTCTCAGTCTTTCATTCATAAACGGTCTCTACAAGCCCTTTCCTCTATACAAACGTGAAACCACGCAAACCGGTCTTCAAGGTCATTTCAGATACATCAACTCTATCAACATGCTCTGCAAAGCTTCCATCCTTTTCACAAGTGTTCTCGCACTCGGTGCCATCGCCGCACCCATTCCGGCCGACTGCCCAGATAGTCAAAATGAGAACACATACACAACGCCTGAAAACAACAACAAAGTCACTACCGGCTCTGTGACCGCAGAACAGCTTATCCAGATCGCCCCGGAAACTGCATCCTGCTCTGGTGCACCTTTCCCAGATGAGTGCGCTGAAGCCACTGTTGCGGCCACTGCTCTCAGCAAGTCTTTCGACACGTATGGCATCAAGTCTGCTGGAGAGAAAGCGGCGCTTATTGCCTATACCTTGTTCGAATCCGGCAACTACAAGTACAGCAAGAATCATTTCCCTGGTCGCCCAGGACAGGGGACTCGTATGATGGCCATGCCTCCCTTTATCTCAAAATACGCCACAGCCGTTGCTGGTGCAGATGCTGTCGCTGCAGCAAGCGCTGCTGGGGGTGACGCTGGATTGAATGCTGTTCTGGCTCTTGTCAACAGCGACGACGAGAAGAGCTTTGGAAGCGCAGCATGGTTCTACAGCACTCAGTGCTCTGCGGAGGTCAAGGCTGGTGTGGATGCTGGGACCGTTGAAGGCTGGCACAACTTTTTGACAGAGTGTGTTGGAACCACACTGGATGAGGTTCGCGACACCCCATGGGTCACTGCAAAGGCCATCATCCTCGGGTAGGCCTTGACTTAAGAGGTTTAAGGCACGAGATTTATCTTTAGGGTGGCGACGAGTGTGGAGCTAGCTGTATCTTTTTATGTTTACGATTTTTTGATATCCATTAAATTTAACGTTCAAATTCCCGTATTGCTACATTCTTTCTTTTGCTATCCTTGGTGAAATTTCAGATTGGAAAATGCATAAAATCGAAGTAAAGGTAACACATCCGTAGTGGGAGAGATTACTGCGCAGCCTCCCCCCCCCCCCCCCCCCTTACTGTCTGTGCTCTTTCCTACAATCAAAGCAGCCGTGCAGCTGACTTAAGGCTCCTTGCTTTCCAAATCGATTGATTGATTGATTGATTTTCATTTAACGTCTATGGGAGTCTAAGACTATATAAGACGAGATGATTAACTCCGAGCAGGACACTTTTTGCTTGGCGCGACCACCTCACATTACAAATCAATCCCATCATTGCTAAACGAGGACACTGCATACTACATACTACTACATACTCAATTTCGATTCAAAAGTCTATTTTGCATCTTTATTACACGTTCAAGTGTTGTGACCAGTGTTTCCACAGAGTTCACAGCGCCGTAAAGCTAGATGAGCACTTTCTTGATCATCACTACCTCTACTATTCTTTGATCGCTGGGCTGCTAGAGACGACTCAGCAGCTAGCTGCGCTGATGCTGCACCATACTCCATTGTACCGCCGTGCTGGATTCGCTTCCTTTTACGCGCTCTTCGCCTTGTCATTATCTCTAATTGTTCTTTAAGCTCTGTAATGCAAGAGCTCATCAGCACGTTTTCGTGTAGCATCTGTTGAAAATGGTATTTATGCCAACCAGTGCTGGGAATTTAGTGGTGTCACTTTTTGTTTTAACAGCATCAACTCAACTCCTTTGACAAGCTGCACAAACCCCTGCTGTGCTGCAATAGGTGACGGTGTGAATGAAGCGCTAACAAGCTTTGGTTGGGACCCAGACTTATGCGTATTGCTTGGAGTTCTCGACTACCATTGTGTTGCCGGTGCTAGGGGTGGTGATGGAGTACAAAATGCACTTGCAGACGGTCAAGCACTTCCTGAGGATTGGTAGGGACTAGTCCTGCTGCCTCGAAGACCTTTTGACATATCTTCGCGTTGAAAACGTCGAAAAACGCGTCTCTGAAGGCTGGGGGTGAGCCTGTACAGACTTATGCGACCAAAGTCAATTCAACCATTCCATTCCCGACATTCTTGGTGCTGCGGATGCATCATTTGGAGACGACTTGGAGACTCGCCGGTCATCTGCAGGGTAAATATTTATGCTATATGGCATGCCGATCGACTGGAAAGCCACGGTTCTTCGATCATTTACTCGGTCTACGACTGAGGCAGAACCTTATGCTCTATCTGCTGCCGGTGTCGAGTCTCAGTACTGGGACCGCTTTTGCCGCAACATTGGCTTCACGCTTCATACTGAGAAAGCTCTCTGGTGTGACAATATTCAAACTGTGCGACTAACACGAGGAGACGTGGATCGCGTCCAGACAAAACTCCGTCATGTTGATATTTGTCAGCTTGGCACCCCAATTCACGTGTTATATTGCCACGTGACTGCTTCCAGGTTGTGTATATATTCGCTCTTCATAGCTCACTCAATAGAACAACCTTCTGCTTCCTTCATGTTTTCCCTGTCACATATCTAACAATATTCATCAGATGTGGCTCCATCAGGAAGTCGAAGCTGGAGGGATAAAGATTGAGTGGAAATCCACCAACGATATGCCTGCTGATGGCTTCAATGCAGATATGTAGAGTAAAAAAATCTCATTCTGAGCATACGCGCAAGGCCTAATATTATTGCATCCTCAGTGCAAACTACAGC
Source organism: Leptosphaerulina australis (assembly GCA_026120165.1). Classification (NCBI taxonomy): domain Eukaryota; kingdom Fungi; phylum Ascomycota; class Dothideomycetes; order Pleosporales; family Didymellaceae; genus Leptosphaerulina; species Leptosphaerulina australis. Next base: position 91,600 of record JALRMI010000059.1, read on the forward strand.
GCTCAAAACACCGTGTTTTTGAATACTCTAAACCACTAACACGTGCCAATCTCCTCTACACCACACAAAGTAATCAACAGTCGTAGAAATCGTGTACTTTAGCGGTATCTAAGCCCCCAAAAGCTCTAGCGTACTCAAGTGGAAGTCATCATGTATCATAGCAACCTGTGGTGGATACTTGTTGCTGTTTGCCTGGTATAAAGGTAGGCATTGGCTCGTTACGCCCTAGATCTCCAAAGGTCAAGGCCAATCCCCAGTAAACCTTGACTGCTGGCATCAAAATTGTCGACATGGGTACCCAACAAGCCTTACTTGCTGTTATAGTTTATTAGACATGTGATTTACACCTATAATTCGCTACAGTTTCTTGGAGTCAGCAAGGACCTGCGATGTTCTGCGATAGTCTGCGAGAGATTGCGAGGGTTTACCAGGGATTTCATAGTATACAGCAGTACGTACGTTTTCGTGTTGCTCTAGCTGCTTCATTCGATTAAGACCCGCCCTGTACGAGTAGCATAGTCCAAGCCCATGCAACGCTTCAAGAACACGCCGCGAAACACCAGAACCGTAGGTATTGTGTTAGACATCTGCCGTGTCCGGGAAAAGTACACAATACTCGTCACAGGGACCAATCGTTTGTTTGCAGTGTCGTGCTTCGGCACATCGTTAGCGATCGAGCAAAAGGTCTGGTTCCAGCTGTGGCAGGGGATCTCCCAGAAGCTTTCCATTACCACTGCACGCAGCACCTTGTCGAGAATTTCGAAAAGAATTGGGAAGAAAAACTGAGAAGGCATTCAGAGCGGCATGCCTAGTCGAGACTAAGGCCAGATTTCGAGCCTTTCTTGATCAAATCGAATCTCATTTTGCGCGCTAACGTATGGCCCCGAAGACTAAGCTAACCAAGAGGCGGCTATTTCAGCACATACGCATGCTTGTCAGAATGGGCTGCCGAATGCATTGTGTGGGCTTTCGAATATCTGATGCCAAAATCTGCTCCAACCACTGATCGTAGGGATGCTCAGTTTGTGATATCCACCCAAACCCCGTTAAGTATTTCACGTTTGACCAAAGTGTGGGTCATTTCCACACAAGTTGCTCCGTATCTTTTACAGTCTTCGCACATATCCCAATCTCCACCAGCACAGAAAGTGCAATGGTAATAACAGGCAGTTGCCTGAATGCTCGATGTGCATACATCGCACGTCCGAAGTGGCTCGTTACTATTACCGTCAGATGAAGCTACTTGCTCAGTGTCCATTTCTCTGACGTATTGATAAAGCAGCTTTGATACTGATTCATGTCCTTTTTTTGTTGCTACCCAAAGAGGCTTTCGCCCAAACCTGTCGGCGGTCTGAGGGTCAAACTTGTGCTGGTTGACAAGTGCTTCTACAGTAGCGATATTACCGCCAGCTGCAGCCCACCAAAGCAGTGTTCGTCCATAATGGTCATTTAGTGATGAAAAGCTGCCACTTGAGATCAGTAGGTCAAGCACCTCTCTATTTCCGCCATATGCAGCCCCGTGCATGGCACTGCCGTACCATCCACCATGCGCATTAACCTCGGCGCCATTGCCAAGCAGCACCTTTACAATCTGCTCGTGGCCTCCGTATGAAGCGGCTTGCAGTGCGTTCCCATAGAATCCACCTTGGGCGTTGACATCAGCGCCCTTCTCGACCAGCAGCCTCACAGTCTGCTCGTGGCCTCCAGATGAAGCGGCTTGGAGTGCGTTCCCATATCCTCCACCTTGGGCGTTGACATCAGCGCCCTTCTCGACCAGCAGTCTGATGATCTGCTCGTGGCCTTCAGATGAAGCGGCATAGAGTGCGTTCCCATAGTTTCCACCTTGGGCGTTGACATCAGCGCCCTTCTCGACCAGCAGCCTCACAATCTGCTCGTGACCTCCACGTGAAGCGGCTTGGAGTGCGTTTCCATAGTTTCCACCTTGAGCGTTGACATCAGCGCCCATCTCGATCAACAGCCTCACAATCTGCTCGTGGCCTTCAGATGAAGCGGCATAGAGTGCGTTCCCATAGTTTCCACCTTGGGCGTTGACATCAGCGCCCATCTCGATCAACAGCCTCACAATCTGCTCGTGGCCTTCAGATGAAGCGGCTTGGAGTGCGTTCCCATAGTTTCCACCTTGAGCGTTGACATCAGCGCCCATCTCGATCAACAGCCTCACAATCTGCTCGTGGCCTTCATATGAAGCGGCTTGGAGTGCGTTCCCATAGTTTCCACCTTGGGCGTTGACATCAGCGCCCATCTCGACCAGCAGCCTCACAGTCTGCTCGTGGCCTTCAGATGAGGCGGCTTGGAGTGCGTTCCCATACTCTCCACCTTGGGCGTGAACATCAGCGCCCTTCTCGACCAGCAGCCTCACAATCCGCTCGTGGCCTCCAGATGAAGCGGCTTGGAGTGCGTTTCCATAGTGTCCACCTTGGGCGTTGACATCGGCGCCCTTCTCGACCAGCAGCCTCACAATCCGCTCGTGGCCTTCAGATGAAGCGGCTTGGAGTGCGTTCCCATAGTTTCCACCTTGGGCGTTGAAATCAGCGCCCTTCTCGACCAGTAGCCTCACAATCCGCTCGTGGCCTCCAGATGAAGCGGCTTGGAGTGCGTTTCCATAGTTTCCACCTTGGGCGTTGAAATCAGCGCCCTTCTCGACCAGCAGCCTCACAATCCGCTCCTGACCTCCAGATGAAGCGGCTTGGAGTGCGTTTCCATAGTGTCCACCTTGGGCGTTGACACCGGCGCCCTTCTCGACCAGCAGCCTCACAATCTGCTCGTGGCCTTCAGATGAAGCGGCTTGGAGTGCGTTCCCATAGTTTCCACCTTGAGCGTTGACATCAGCGCCCTTCTCGACCAACAGCCTTACAATTTGTTCGTGGCCAGCACACGAAGCAACTTGGAGTGCACTTCCATATTCTTCATTTTGGACGTTGATATCAGCGCCCTTCTCGACCAACAGCCTCACAATCTGATCGTCACCTCCAAGTAAAGCGGCATATAGTGCGTTCTCACACCCTCCACCCTGGGCGTTGACATCAGCGCCAATCTCGACCAGCAGCCTCACAATCTGCTCGTGGCCTTCATATGAAGCGGCTTGGAGTGCGTTCCCATAGTGTCCACCCTGGGTGTTGACATCAGCGCCCTTCTCGACCAGCAGCCTGACAATCTGCTCGTGGCCTTCATATGAAGCGGCTTGCAGTGAGTTCCCATACTCTCCACCCTGGACGTTGACATCAGCGCCCTTCTCGACCAGCAGCCTCACTATCTTCTCGTGGCCTCCACGTGAAGCGGCTTGGAGTGCGTTTCCATAGTGTCCACCTTGAGCGTTGACATCAGCACCCTTCTCGATCAGCAGCCTGACAATCTGATCGTGGCCTCCGAATGAAGCGGCATAGAGTGAGTTTCCATACTTTTCATCTTGAGCGTTGACATCAGCGCCCTTCTCGACCAGCAACCTTAAAATCTGCTCGTGGCCTCCACGTGAAGCGGCTTGAAGTGCATTCCCATACTCTCCACCTTGGACGTTGACATCAGCGCCCTTCTCGATCAGAAGTCTCACAATCTGATCGTGGCCTTCAGATGAAGCGGCTTGGAGTGCGTTCCCAAAGTGTCCACCTTGGACGTTGACATCAGCGCCCTTCTCGACCAGCAGCCTCACAATCCGCTCGTGGCCTCCACGCGAAGCGGCTTGGAGTGCGTTCCCATATTCTCCACCCTGGGTGTTGACATCGGCGCTCTTCTCGACCAGCAGCCTCACAATCTGATCGTGGCCTCGAAATGAAGCGGCATAGAGTGAGTTTCCATACTTTTCATCTTGAGCGTTGACATCAGCGCCCTTCTCGATCAGCAGCCTCACAGTCTGCTCGTGGCCTCCAGATGAAGCGGCTTGAAGTGCATTCCCATACTCTCCACCCTGGACGTTGACATCAGCGCCCTTCCCGATCAGAAATCTCACAATTTGTTCGTGGCCTTCAGATGAAGCGGCTTGGAGTGCTTTCCCATAGATTCCACCCTGAGCAACGACATCAGCGCCCTTCTCGACTAGCAGCCTTACGATCTGCTCTTGGCCTCCATATGAAGCGGCTTGTAAAGCGTTCCCATATTTCCCACCTTGGACATTGACATCAGCGCCCTTCTCGACCAGAAGTCTCACAATCTGATCGTGGCCTTCATGTGAAGCGGCTTGCAGTGCGTTCCCATATGTTCCGCCTTGGGCGTTGACATCAGCGCCCTTCTCGACCAGCAGCCTGACAATCTGCTCGTGACCTCCAGATGAAGCGGCTTGGAGTGCGTTCCCATGTTCTCCGCCTTTGGCGTTGACATCAGCATCCTTCTCGACCAGTAGCCTCACAGTCTGCTCGTGGCCTCCAGATGAAGCGGCTTGGAGTGCGTTTCCATAGTGTCCGCCTTGAGCGTTGACATCAGCGCCCTTCTCGACCAGTAGCCTCACAATCTGCTCGTGGCCTTCATATGAAGCGGCTTGGAGTGCGTTTCCATAGTGTCCGCCTTGAGCGTTGACATCAGCGCCCTTCTCGACCAGCAGCCTCACAATCTGCTCGTGGCCTTCATATGAAGCGGCTTGGAGTGCGTTTCCATAGTATCCGCCTTGAGCGTTGGCATCAGCGCCCATCTCGACCAGCAGCCTCACAATCTGCTCGTGGCCTTCATATGAAGCGGCTTGGAGTGCGTTCCCATAGTTTCCACCTTGGGCGTTGACATCAGCGCCCATGTCGATCAGCAGCCTCACAATCCGCTCGTGGCCTCCAGATGAAGCGACTTGGAGTGCGTCTCCATAACTTTCATCTTGGGCGTTGACATTGGCGCCCTTCTCGATCAGCAGCCTTACAGTCTGCTCGTCGCCTTCAGATGAAACAGCACTGAGTACGTTCCCATATAAACCATCTTGGGTGTTGATATCGGCGCCCTTCTCGACTAGAAACTTCACAATCTCCCCATGGCCTTCATATGAAGCGACTTGGAGTGCGCTCCCATAGAATCCGCGTTGGGAGTTGACATCAGCGCCCTTCTCAACCAGCAGCCTCACAATCTGCTCGTGGCCTCCAAATATTGCTGCTTGGAGTGCGTTCCTGTACTCTCCACCTTTGGCGTTGACATCAGCGCCCTTCTCGACCAGTAACCTCGCCATCTTCTCGTGGCCTCCATATGAAACGGCATAGAGTGCGTTCCCATAGAATCCACCTTGGGCGTTGACATCAGCGCCCTTCTCGATCAATAGCCTCACAATCCGCTCGTGGCCTTCAGATGAAGCGGCTTGGAGTGCGTTTTCATACAATCCACCTTGGGCGTCGACATCAGCGCCCTTCTCGACCAGCAGCCTCACAATCTGCTCGTGGCCTTTGTATGAAGCGGCTTGGAGTGCGTTCCCATACAATCCATTTTGGGCGTTGACATCAGCGCCTCGATCCAGGAGACACTTTACTGTATGGAACAGCCCTCCTAATGCTGCATAATACAGCGGTGGAGCCACCGAATCTTTGGCCTGATATGGCTCGCACCATGGCTGATCGGGTCGGTGAAGGTCGTAACAGATTTTATAGGCACCTTCTGAAGAATCGAATAACTGCTCGGTCAGTAGTAGTGTTTCATTGTCCGTGTCCTTGGCTCTCGCGGCATTGATCAACCAGTACGTCGCAGAGTATATTGCAAAGGGATAGTATCGAAGTATATCTGTTTGCTGAACCTTTTCGTCAAATTGCAGTAAATAAGCCAGACAAACTTTTGAAATTGCTGCTCCGGCATAGCGCTCTTGGAAATTGCGCGCCATATCGCCATCTAGCCGATCTGACAAAAAGTATTCCTTGACCGAAAAATGAGCTAACTGGAGCTCTATGTGATTTTCGCTTTTATTCTGTGAACTCTTTTTGACAGAAATGGCTGTCACTAAACTCGAGCAATAGCGCGAAATCTCTTGAGGGTCTGGCATTCTATGCTTTGTAGAAAAGTATGGTTTCTTGTCTGTTCTTACAGCTATTGCATCAACAGCCTCCTCAATCGTTATCGGTTTTTCGGAGTATGTGATAAGCTGGAGAAGAATAGTAGCATATCGCTTGTGCTCGGAGGGAATGGCTTGCAGTATCCTGTGGTACGTTTCATCCAAAGTTTTGGGAAGGGAGGTCAACGCGCTTTCGAGAGTAATGTAGTCGAGACAACTCTCTAGCGCATCGATCTGGCACGCAGCCCATCGGAACCTGTTCAGCTTTAGTGTGCTACTCTGCATGAATAAATCGCTGAGGGCGGAGCTTCGACCTACATGCCATTAGCCTTCTGGATAAGTGCAGCCTCAATCTCTTCCTGCACATCCTGCTGTTTTCGCCATCTCTTCAATCCATCTCCCTCTCTAACACTAGTGCGAATGTATGCATTGATGTCGTCACGGATGAGATCACTCTGAATAGGGATTCTATGCTCTTCATCAATCCGTTCACTTAGCGTCGATTGAATATCCTGTTCTGGCCGACTTGTGGCAATGAGGCGCAAATTTTTTTGCCCTGAGCCTAGCAGGTCTCTTATCCATGAGAGCAATCCTTCGGTGCGTGACCCTGTCCGCGTCTGACACTCGTCAAGAGCATCCAACACAATGTATACACCTTCCGAAGAACCTATAATCTGCAAGAGAACCTGACAAAGTGACTCATGTGTTGGCTGTCGTTTTCCATCTCCACAGGAGGAGAATAACGAATCCAGTTGCTTCCGCGCATTCTTGCTCTTCCAGTAGAGTTGGTTGACAAGTGATCTCACCATATTATCCAGTTTCTGCTTGCGATCATCGCTAAAGTCAAAGTAGAAGTACAGAAGTGTTGCCGTGGGGATGGTCTTCTCCAAATCTTCAATAATAGTAGAACTGAGGATTGTTTTGCCACATCCGGGTATGCCATAGAGCCACAGCGCAGAGTTTGGTTGTGTCTTCCATTGATTGTACACACCGCTCTGCAAGAACCAGAGTCCTGTGCCTTTTTGACGTTGTTGTAAGGCCTTGTTGTAGTTTGTCGATGGATCTGGGGGCGATAGCCATCGTTCAATCTTCTCTCCTTTTTGCTCGAATGCTACGTCTCGTATAGCAGACCTTGCGTCTTGGACATTACGATGAATCTCATTCACGTCTTCTTTGACTTCTGTATTGTTAACAGGACATTTGCAATACTTTGTGGGACTGACTGACCAGACAAAATAACATTAGCAATCCTCTTCTCAGCATCAACCCTGTTTGGGGGGATGCGGTAGAGAATATCCTTTGCGTATGCAGCTGCTGTCATGGCTGCATATCCCTGCCACTCCTTGTTCTTGTGCGTGTCAGAATAGTCGCAAATGCCTCGAATGACTAAGCAAGGAAAGTGGTTCATTAGGCCTGCCGCCTCCATCTCAAAACATAACACGCCGTTCTCCTCAGCTAGTTTGTCCCGGAGCAAGGCGTCCTTCATAAGTTGATTCGCTGAAGCAATCAGGCCGTAGTGGATCGCTGGGTTGTCTTCGTCTTCAAGTCGTTCGTCTCGTTGTTTTAGGTTTGATATATCATCTCCGCAGGCCAGGGTGCAATCTTGCTCGTTACTTAATGGATGCTTGACTGTAGACTTATACAATATATCGCTTTCTGAACTGGGTCGCCTGTATTTCTTCCGGAGCCTCGGTTTCTCTTGCAGAATGCTGTTGATAGCTGCCTCCAACTGATGGCCATTGCACTCATACTGCGCCTTGAGTCCATTGACTGCCGCTCGTAGGATCGCCGGCGGTTGGTCTAAGAAGCCTGTGGTTTGGAAGCTCTGGTCCTGGATTGTTTTGCCAAAGTCGTATTGAAACACTCCACCCTTCCCATTCCGAGGGGCGCTGACCACGACATCACCCAGACGGATGTCTTGCTTAAGAGTAGGGGCGCCTCCGCCAATACCAACCATCAGCCCGATTCTGATGTTGGGAAAGCTATGAAGCAAGTCGGTTGCCACCCTCGTTGCAGAGGATATACCGTATTCGCCATCAGGTAGAACAGCTATGACGACGTTATGCCGCCCAATTCTGCCTAGTGTGTAATCGTTGTTGTCATGAGGGTGAACATATTCTGGCCTATCGTGCTTTTCGTCGAGGAAGGCCTGAGCTGCGACGTATTCGGTAGTTATAGCACAGATCCAGCCTACGGTGTAATGCGCCGAACCTTCCGCCAGAACGGTGTTTGAATCACCGGCCTTTGGTTGCTTCGATTCGAAATACGCTAGCACTTCGCCGTCATCAGTAAGCATTTCTTTAGCCATGTTTGCGCTGTCGTGCTGTTGTACGTCAATCTAGCATTCGAGGTCGCAGAAGCTTTTGGGATTGTAGATGACGCAGAAAGCGCAGGCAGGGAATCTCGTGAAAGACGTTGACGGAGAGACTTTTTTCTCTTTCAAATACTCGTCTGAGATGTGCGCTGCCGCTCAATGGTAACAAAGCGGCATGATTAACACAAGAATAGTTCGCAGATGGTCAAGAACATGGAGGATACTCTAATCAAAGAAAAGAAGCAAACCTATGGTCTGGATGGAGGGGCTGAGGTCCACTCAACCGAACGGGAAGTGGGCTAGGCAACAGGACACAGCTGTACCGGTGAATAAATGTAGAACACGTGTTAGACAAGCAAGGCTGAATGGCTGCTTACAGCTCAGCGGCAGAGGTTCTCCTTTCGGCTACTTCGAAACTGGGGCTATGGTGATTAGTGCGAGGCTGTCTGCACTTCGTGTTGGAGATTGTCACTTCATCAAACCAAACATAGGCGCTCTGCACGACAAATGAGAGGCGATAACTCAATACCACGAGTGTCAACCGCTCGCCTGCAATCGGGAACCTTCCAAGTGGAACCGCCGAAATCTTGCGAACACTGGAATCACAAGTACTGAGACACTTCTGTTGTGCAAGAAGCAAAAAAGAAAAACATACAACAGCGGGTATTCGCTAGTGGTCACCCACCTAACTACTAATCCGCCGGTACGTT